>SJYX01023887.1:178542-189946 GCA_006410675.1 Oreotragus oreotragus | reverse complement strand
TGAAAATTAGTCAGGCAGAGAACAATGGAAAGAATATTCCAAACTAAGGCAATAGCATGAATAAAAAACAGAAGTGGAGGCAAAAAAAAAAAAAAAAAAACCCACATGCATATAGAGGACAGGCAATTTAGTATAACTGTAGCTGTGATTTTCATCTAGGGGAACATACAGAGTCTCCAAGAGGGAATGTGTAGTTTGAGAAGTCATATGATGATCAAAATTGAGTAGTTTTTTGGCACAATATTAATTTTAAAACCTCAGATAATGGAGGATATGTAATTTGATGTTTGTCCAAAGACTTAACTGTATCCTGTGAATGACAGAGAACCATTAAAGGGTTTTAAGCAGAAAATGGCATGTTCCAACTCGCTTTTTAAAAAGATCCTTTCTTTTTACTGAAAGAAGCATGGGGAGGGTACCATCTTCTAATGCCCTATCAAATGCCACTCCCCTAAGGAGCCTTCACCCAACTCTGTAGTTGATTCTGACCTTTTTCTGGACTTTTGCATCTCATAAAGGGTGGATATTCCAGGTCATTTCCAGGAGGCTGACCCATGGAGTCAGCCACTCATACAACACAAGAGATAGAAATTGCACTTCTCTATCCCCATTTTCAGCTTTTAACTTTCAAGAAAGTTCTCCTTTCCTATAGGACCACAACATAATGCCAGCACTCAACAATGAATGTGGTAAGAGAGATACAATATCCATTTTATATTTTCCTTGTCAGGAGTCCAGCAAGCCTCTGTCATATTCCATCCCATTCTGTCATACACAACTTTTCAGGGTTATCTCCCAAAAGTCCTCATTTTTCCATCTCTTCCTGCATACAAATATCTATGGTTTCCCACTGCTTTTTACACATGAATTTCAAGGCTTTTCAAACCTGTCCCAACCTGGAGACAGTGGGCTATGATGGAAGGAGGATCTGCCTGGGAGCTGAGAAAACCAATGACTCAATTCCAACTCTGCCAGCTATGGGATCTTGAGCAGGTTGCTTCATGTTTCCTTGATTCAGTTCCATCATTTATAAAAATGAAGACAGGATTGTTGAGAGTGTCGTTAACCCTATCATTGTCTTTAAACAATTCTATGCCTGACATTCAGGTAAATCAAGTTTAATTTTTCCCGATTAAAATGTGCCCAACAATGCCTGGGTGTTTCTCAGGTGGCTTAGTGGTAAAGAATCCGCCTACCAATGCAGGATACATGGGTTTGATCCCTGGGTCAGGAAGGATCACTTGGAAGAGGAAATAGCAATCCACTCCAGTATTCTTGCCTGGAGAATCCCATGGACAGAGGAGCCAGACAAGTTATAGTCCATGGGGCCACAAAGAGTCAGACACAACTGAGTGACTGAGCACAACCACTACCAACAAGGCCTGTAATCTTAACAAAGATTACAGAGAAAGCAAGCCTCAAGGGAATTGGAGAGACTATTTCAACCTGAGGCGGGAAATCAAGTTGGCTTCATGAGGAACATATTTTAAGGACATAGATGACTGAGTTAATTAGTACTGTGAGCCTTACACTCTTTTAGAGGAAATACAACTAAATCTATGACACAAAGTTGTTGGAAGGTGCTAGATTATCATCCATGCCAGTTCAGTATCATTGGTTCCATTCTACAGTGATTTATCAAAGCTTTTGTGTCAGGCCCTGTACATGCCTTTGGAGGACTTGATCCTAAGAAGCATGTATGTGGTTTATTACCCAGACTTGGAAATCCAAATACAGCAATGCTAGGATAAATATTATGTTTCAAGTTAGTATAGGATGCTATGAGAGCATGAAGCAGACCAAACCCAGTCTGAGGATCATGAAAGACTTCAAGAAAGAAAGAACACCTGAATTAACTATTGAAGGGTGTTCACCAGGCAAGAGAAGGCAGAAGAATGAGTTGCAATAGCATTATAAGGAAAAGTAGAAAAGCATCTTGGCGTGTAGGTGGAACTATATAAGTTTCTGAGTTGTGTTGGTATACAGGCTGGGATTAGATGGCACATATTAGGGGATGAAACTGAAGAGGTTGGCAGGAGCGTGATCATAGAGGTCCAGTTTATGCTTCAGGATGTTTTTTCTGGTGATCCTTGGAGTGGGGAGAGACAAAAGCAAATTAGTGTGGAGGCCAGTGTGAAGGTAGTTGCAAGATTCCAGTTAAGATGCAGTGAGGTCTAACCCAGGGCAGTGGTTATGAAGATACTAGAGGTGTTAACTCACCCCTCCCTTTTTTCCCCTTGATATTTTACTATAACATTTTCAAACATTCAAAAAGTCAAAGTAATTGTACAGTGAACACCTATATATCTACCATCTAGATTCTACAATTAGTGTTTTACTACACTTGCTTTGTCAAATATATCAATTATATCTATTCATCCCTCTGTTTGTCTATCAGCCCATCTTATTTTTATGCATTTCAAAATTTGATACCTGTACACATTCTCTTAAACACTTCTGCATGCATGCCGTAAACTAGAGTTCAATATGTTTGTGATTCTTTTTTAGCTAAAATATTCACACAATGAAGTGCATATGCTTTGAGTATAATTTCATGTTTTGATAAATGTATATATACCCATGTAATCAACACCCCTATCAAGACACAGAACATTACCATCCATCCAGAAAGTTCCCACATGTTTCTTTCCAGTCACAACCCTTCTCCCTTCCACAGTAGGCCTTGTTTGAAAGGATAGGATTTGAAAATAGTTGATCCAGGTGGAGAGAAACTGGATGGCTTCCCTTTTCAGGAAAGTCCAAAGGCAGGTAGTCATGGGGATACACAGGCTTTACTAAACAAACTTGAATGGATAGATGCCTTTCAGCCTCCCTTCCCCTTCCTGGGCCTCATCAATGCATGAAATGGTGAGACAGAGAGGAATTGAGTCAAGAGACTGCCAGGCCCTTAGGAACTAACAATCTTGTGAGGAAGACAGAAACATAGTCACAATTCTATGTAACAGATGCTGAATGTTGTAACAGGGTCAGTGCTATAACAGAGGAAAGGATGGAAAATGAGATAAAACAGCACAAAAGTCTGCAAGGGTTTGGAGTGTGTGTAGATGGGTGGAAAGGAGATAAAGCAAGTGGCTCAGACTTTGGAGGGACTGGAGGAGCTCAAAGGAAAAAGGGAGGAAGAACCATTAACAGCCATGAAAAATTTCCTGGAGGTGAGAGGACTTAAGTCTTGAATGATGTTGACTTTGATAATATGAATGGTAGACAGAAAATGCAAGTCAAACATGGGACATTGACTTATGTAATGGAAAAGTCTAGAAGTATGTAGATTTTAGGCACAGTTTCATCAGAGCTTTGGTTCTGATTATTTCAGATCTGCTCTCTTCTGTATGTGTTAGCTTTGTCTTTGGGATATTTCTTCATGGTTAAAAGATGGCTGCACACAACAGCAAAGGAAACCATTAAAAAAAAGTGAAGAGATAACCTACAGAATGGGAGAAAATATTTGCAAATGGTGTGAGAGACAAAGGCTTAATCTCCAAAATACACAAATAGCTCATATACAACTCAGTAACAAAAAAGCTAAAAATCCAATTGAAAAATGAACAGAAGATCTTAACAGACATTTTTCCAAAGAAGACATGCAGATGCCCAGTAGGCCCATGAAAAGATGCTCAATATCACTAATTATTAGAGATATGCAAATCAAGACTGTCAATACAATGAGATACCACCTCACACTGGTTAGAATGGCCATCACTGAAAAGTCCACAAATGATAAATACTGGAGAGAGTGTGGAGAAAAGGGAACCCTCCTACACTGTTAGTCAAAATGTAAGTTGGTGCAGCCCCTGTAGAAAATAGAGTGGAGGTTCCTCGGAAAAGTAAAAATAGAATCACCATATGATCCAGCAGTCTCACTCCTGGGTATATGCCCAGAACTATAACTCAAAAAGGTCAGAAAGAAAAATACCAATATGGTATATTAACACATATATATGGAATCTAGAAAGATGGTAATGATGACCCTGTATGCGAGACAGCAAAAGAGACACAGATGTAAAGAACAGACTTTTGGACTCTGTGGGAGAAGGCGAGGGTGGGATGTTTTGNGTCAGAAAGAAAAATACCAATATGGTATATTAACACATATATATGGAATCTAGAAAGATGGTAATGATGACCCTGTATGCGAGACAGCAAAAGAGACACAGATGTAAAGAACAGACTTTTGGACTCTGTGGGAGAAGGCGAGGGTGGGATGTTTTGAGAGAATAGTGTTGAAACATGTATATTACCATAAGTGAAATAGACCGCCAGTCCAGGTTTGATGCATGAGACAGGGTGGTCAGGGCTGGTGCACTGGGATGACCCTGAGGGATGGGATGGGAAGGGAGGTGGGAGGGGGGTTCAAGATGTGGAACACATGTACACCCATGGCTGATTCATGTCAATGTATGGCAAAAACCACTACAATATTGTAAAGTGATTAGCCTCCAATTAAAATAAATAGTTAAAAAACGAAAAGATACATACCCACCTATGTTCATAGCAACAAAATTATTCACAGTAGCCAGAACATGGAAACAATCTAAATCCTAAATGCTCATTGACAGATGAATAGATTAAAAAGATGTGGTACATATATACAATGAGATACTATTCAGTCGTAAAAAAAAAAAGAAAATAATGCCATTTGCAGTAACATGGATGCAACTAGAGATTATCATACTAAGTATGTCAGAAAAAGACAAATACTATATGGTATCACTTATGGAATCTAAAATATTGCACAGATGAACCTACCTACAAAACAGAAACAAACTCACAGACATAGAGAACAACTTGTGGTTGCTAAGGGGGAGGGATGAGGGAGGGAAGGACTTGGAGTTTAGGATTAATAATGAGGAAAAAAAGATGGCTGCTACACACAACACAGTGCTTCCATTTGTCCTCATTTGCCATCTTATACTTCCTCTTTGGTGAAGTGCTTGTTGAAATCATTTGACATTTTTTATTGGGTTGTTGGCTTACTATAGAGCTTTGAGAGCTTTTTATATGTTTAGGATACAAATTCTTTGTTGGATATGTGATTTGCAAATATTTTCTCCCAGTCTTAGCTTATCTTTTTTATTACCAATACCTTTTACTGAGCAACAGTTTTTAATTTTGATAAATTCCAATTTATCAGTTTTACTTATTTTATGGATTGTTATGTTTAAGAATTCTTTGATTAACCCTAGGTCATGAAAAATTTCTCCTATATTATCTTTTAAAAATGTTTTACATTTAGACCTATGATCCATTTTGAGATATTTTTGTATACTGTAAGAGGTTTAGGTCAAAGTTCTTTTTTTGCCTATGAAGTGTTCGGTTGTACCAACATTGCTTGTTGAAAACACTGTCCTTTCTCTGTTGAATTACCTTTGCCCTTTTGTAAAAATTCAAGTGGCCATACTTGTGTAGGTCTATTTATGCAATCTCTATTCTATTCCATTAATCTTATGCTTCTATACTTACACCAATACCACACTATTTTAATTGTAGCTATATAGTAACCCTTAATATCAAATAGAGTTATTCCTCCCACCCCAGTCTTCTTTTTCAAAATTGTTTATCTATTCTAGGGCCTGTGACTTTTCATACACATTTTAAAATAAGCTTTCCTGTGCCTGAACATACCTTGCTGATATTTTGAAAGAAATTGCATTGTATCTATAGACCAATTTGGAGAGAATTGACATGTTGTTGAGGGGTTTTATTTATTTTTTGTTGCACTAAGTGTTCGTTGCTGTGTGTGGGCTTTCTCTAGTTGGAGGGTGTGGGGACTACTCTTCATTGTGGTGCACAGGCTTCTCATTATGGTGGCTTCTCTTGTTGCCCAGCACAGGGTTTTGTCATGTGGGCTTCAGTAGTTGCAGCACACAGGCTCAGTAGTTGCGCATGGGCTTCAGTAATTGTGGTGCATGGGCTTAGTTGCTCTGTGGCATGTGGAATCTTCCCGAACCAGGGATGAAACCCATGTCCCCTGCATTGGCAGGAAGATTCTTATTCACTGAGCCACAAGGAAAGTCCTTATTGAGGGTCTTTAAATATTTTTAGCTTTTTATTTAAACTGAAGTATAATAAGTATAATATATATAAAGAGAAAGGCATAAACTCTAAATGTACAGATTAATAAATTGTCATAAAGTGAACACATTCCTGACATGATGCCAAAAATAGAAAAGAAAAAATTTTGATAAATTGAACTTCATTAACATTTTGTTCTAACACCCTGTTTAGAGGATTAAAAGGCAAACTAAAGACTGGGAGAAAATATTTGCAAACCACAAATCTGACAAAGGACTCATATCTAGAATATATAAAGAACTATCAAAACACAACATTAAAAAATAAGATGTCACTGAAGAGGATATATAGATGGCAAATAAGCATGTGAAAACATGTCTAATGTCATTAGCCATTAAGGAAATGCAAATTGTGCCTATGTTGGGACATCTCTACACACCTCTCAGCTAAAATAAAAAAATAATGAAAATGCCAAATGCTGACAAAACTGAGAAACTAGTTCTGTCATACATTGCTAGTGGGAATGTAAAAAGATACAGCCACTCTGGTAAACAGCTTTTCAGTTTCCTAAAAAGCTTATCATATGACCCAGGAATTTGACTCCTAAACATTTACCCTAATGAAATGAAAATGTCTGCATAAAAACTTGGACACATACATTCATAACAGCTTTATTTATTAATAGCCAAACACTGGAAATGAACTTTTGATATACACAACTTGTATGGGCCATAAGGTCATTATGTTGAGGAAAAGCCAGTCATGTGCTGTATGCCAGTATGTAAATGGTTTAAGGTCATTATGTTGAGGAAAAGCCAGTCATGTGCTGTATGCCAGTATGTAAATGGTTTAAACAAACTGATACATCTATGCCATTGAATACTATTCAGCAACTGCAAGTGGTAAACTATTGATGCATACAACTTGAATGGGTTCCAGGGTCATTATGCTGAATGAAAAAAGTCAGTGTTAAAATGTGATATACTGTGTGAGTCCATTTATATGATGCTCTGGAAATGACAATTATAGAAATGAAAAAAAAAGATTATTAATGGTTGGTAAGGATTAGGGATGGTGACAGGGAAAGTGAGAAGTATAACTATAAAGGGGAAACATGAGAGAGATCTATATGGCAATGGAATAGTTCCATATCTTGATTGTGGTGGTTATATAAATTTACACATGATAAAATGACATACAACAATGCAAAAAAAAAAAGTTAAATTCCTGTTTACACATACAGACTATGATATTGTATTATAATTAAGATTCATCCATTATAGGAAGCTGTGTGAACATGAGATCTCCTGAACTATCTTTGCAACAGTATAATTTCAAAATAAAAGTTTAAAAATCTAAGTCAAACCATATGATTCCTCAGCTCAAAATCCTGCAATGATTCCTTTGTTGTTGTTGTTTAGTCACTAAGTCATGTCCAACTCTTTTGTGACCTTGTGGACTATAGCCTGCTAGGCTCCTCTGTCCATGGGATTTTTCAGGCAAGAATACTGGAGTGGGTTGCCATTTCCTCCTCCAGGGGGTCTTCCCAACCCACATTGAACTTGCTTTTCTGCATTGGCAGGCAGGTTCTTTACCACAGAGCCACCAGGGAAGACCACAGTGATTCCTTATCTTGAGNCATGGGATTTTTCAGGCAAGAATACTGGAGTGGGTTGCCATTTCCTCCTCCAGGGGGTCTTCCCAACCCACATTGAACTTGCTTTTCTGCATTGGCAGGCAGGTTCTTTACCACAGAGCCACCAGGGAAGACCACAGTGATTCCTTATCTTGAGTAAAAGTCCAAATCCTTAGCTTCCTTACATGTTGTCCCTGTCAACTCTCCCTTCATGCACTCTAGTCAAGCCACACCAGCCTCCTTGCTGTTCCTTGAAAGTGCCAGGCATTCTTCTGCCCCTGCTCTAGCTAGAAATTTATAAACCTCAGTTCTGGAGATTTGTCTTTACTTTTTGATCACATCTTTCCTTTTTCTCCTGTAGTTTCTGGAATCTCTATTATTTGGAAATTAGCTCTTCTGGTCTGGAGCTTTTGTTTTTTCTCATTTCTTTCCTATTCCTCCACTCCCTTCCTTTCCCTCAATCCATATTAATTATTTGTATTTACTTCCTGGAAGATTTCTTCAAACATATTGTTCACCCTTCTAGCAAGTTCATTTCTGCTAAAGTATTTTTCCCCAAGAACACATTTTTTGTTGTTTTAAAAATAGTATTGTTATTGTTTCATGAATATATCTTGAAATCTTCTAAGGAAGATTTCTTTCTTCTGAGAAATAGTTAATAACTTTTTAAAAAAGGTTTCCTCTTATTGCATAGTTTCCTTCAAGTTTCTTCTCATCCCTCTTTATCGTTCATGTTAGACTTTCTTCAGGAGACTAATAATCTGTTTGAACATATTCTCTCTTTTTTCAACTTTTTATTTTGTCTTGGGGTATAGCTGATTAACAATGTTGTGATAGTTTCAGGTGCACAACAGAGCAACTCAGCCATATATATACATGTATCTGTTTCCCCCCAAACTTCAGTCCAGGCTGCCACATAACAATGGACAGAGTTCCCTGTGCTATACATTAGGTCCTTCTTGGTTATTCATTTTAAATATAGCAGTGTGTACATATCCGTCCCAAACTCTGTCACTATCCTTTCCCCCAGGTAACCATATGTTTGTTCATTCTATAAGTCTGTGAATCTCTGTTTTCTAAATCAGAAACATTATATCATTTCACTTGTATCATTTCTTTTTTTTTATTCCACTGTAAAGGATATCACAATATCCCTTTGTCTGACTTCACTCAGTATGAAAAACTAGGCCACAAAGCTATAGTCATCAAAACAGTATGGTATTGGCACAAAAATAGAAATATAGACTAATGGAATAGGATAGAAAGCACAGAAATAAACCCACACACCTATGGTCAATTAATCTATGACAAAGGGAGCATGACTACACAATGATGCTGGGAAAACTGGACAGCTACATGTAAAAAAATGAAATTAGATCATTCTTTAACACTATACATAAAAATAAGCTTAAAATGGACTAAAGACCTAAATGTGAGATCAGACACTATAAAACTCTTAGAGGGAAACATGGACAAAACATTCTCTGACATAAATTGTAGCAGTATCTTTTTGTACCCAATTCCCAGAATAATCGAAACAAAAGCAAAAATAAGTTAGACCTAATTACACTCAAGAGTTTATGCACAGCAAGGGAAACCATAAACAAATACACAACCCACAGATTGAGAGAAAATATTTGCAAATGAAGTGACTGACGAAGGACTGTTGTTTAGTTGTTCAGTCGTGCCTGACCCTTTGCAGCCCCATGGCCAGACTTCCCTGTCCATTACCATCTCCTGGAGCTGGCTCAAATTCATGTTCATTGAGTCAATGATACCATCCAACCATCTCATCCTGTCATCCCCTTCTCTTCCTGCCTTCAATCTTTCCCAGCATTAGGATCTTTTCCAATGAGTCAGCTCTTTGCATCAGGTGGCCAAAGTATTGGAGCTTCGGCTTCAACATCAGTCCTTCCAATGAATATTCAAGATTGATTTCCTTTAGGATTGACNTGATGGGACCAGATGCCATGATCTTTATTTTTTGAGTGTTGAGTTTTAAGCCAGCATTTTCTCTCTCCTCTTTCACCTTCATCAAGAGGCTCTTTAGTTCCTCTTTGCTTTCTGCCATAAGGGTGGTGTCATCTGCATATCTGAAGTTATTGATATTTCTCTCTGAAATCTTGATTCCAGCTTGTGCTTCATCCAGCCTGGCATTTCACATGATGTACTCTGCATATAAGTTAAATAAACAGGGTGACAGTATACAGCCTTCATGTACTCCTTTCCCAAAGGATTAGTCTCCAAAATTTACAAACAGCTCATCAGGCTTAATATCATCAAAACAAAGAATCCAATCAAAAATTGGGCAGAAGATATAAATAGACATTTCTCCAAAGAAGACATACAGATGGCCAAGAGGCATATGAGAAGATGCTCAACTATTTGCTATTAGAGAAATGCAAATCAAAACTACAATAAAATATCACCTCACACCAGTAAAAATGGCTATCATCAAAAAATTCACAAACAATACATGCTGGAAAGGGTGTAAAGAGAAGGGAACCCTCCTACATTTTTGGTGGGAATGTAAATTGATACAGCCTCCATGGAGAACAGTATGGAGTTTCCCTAAAAGACTAAAAATAGAGCTACCATATGACCCCGTAATCTCACTCCTGAGCGTAGACCTGGAGAAAAAGATGCTCTAAAAGAATAGATGCACCTCAATGTTCATTGTAGCACTGTTTACAGTAGCCAAGACGTGGAAGCAATCTAAATGTCCATCAACAGAGGAATGGATTAAGAAGATGTGGTACATATATACAATGGAATATTACTCAGACATTAAAAAGAATGAAATAATGCCATTTGCAGCAAGATGAATGGAGATTGAACATGTTCTCTTAATTACCTGTTCTAATATAGGCTTCTTAATCTCAATTTTGTCTATGGCTTCCTATTCCAGAGACCCTGTTTTTACCCTTTTCTAAAAATAATCTTTGACTCTTTTGCCAAGAAACAAGAGGTAAGTTGGCTAGTCCACAGAATTTGGAGGGGATCTGAAAATCTAGATACTTCTTAAATAGACTTTCATGCACTCTTTCTGTTTTTAGCTCCACTTTCATTACCACTTCCAGAAGTATCTGAAGTACCCCAATGGCCTTTTCTACAGAAATAAAAAAGTCAGTCATAAATTCATATGGAAATGCAGGGGACCACAAATAATTAAAACAATCTTGACAAGTGCAAAGTTGGAAATTTCCTATTTTAAAACATAATATAAAGCTAGAGTAATCAAAATAGTGTGGCACTGGCATAAATATAGATATGTAGACCAATGAAAAAGATCTGAGATTCCAGAAATAAACCCATACATATATGGTTAATTGATTTTTAACAAGTGTTACATGACCATTACATTTTTTTCTTTTTTTTTTAATATAAATTTATTTATTTTAATTGGAGGTTAATTACTTTACAATATTGTATTGGTTTTGCTATACATCAACATGAATCTGACACAGGTATACACCTGTTCCCCATGCTGAACCCCCCCTCCCTCAAGATGGTAACGATAACCCTGTATGCGAGACAGCAAAAGAGACACAGATGTATATGACCATTAAATTTTAAAAGAATACTCTCTTCAACAAACAGTGCTTCAGTTCAGTTCAGTCACTCAGTCGTATCCGACTCTTTGCAACCACATGAATCACAACAAGCCAGGCCTCCCTGTCCATCACCAACTCCCAGAGTTCACTCAGACTCACATCCATCAAGTCAATGATGCCA
>SJYX01023887.1:167714-177846 GCA_006410675.1 Oreotragus oreotragus | reverse complement strand
GAAGGAGGAGAGCGAAAAAGTTGGCTTAAAGCTCAACATTCAGAAAACAAAGATCATGGCATCTGGTCCCATCACTTCATGGCAAATAGATGGGGAAACAGTGGAAACAGTGGCAGACTTTATTTTGGGTGGGGGGGCTCCAAAATCACTGCAGATGGTGACTGCAGCCATGAAATGAAGACGCTTGATCCTTTGAAGAAAAGTTATGACCAACCTAGACAGCGTATTAAAAAGCAGACACATGACTTTGCCAACAATGGTCCATCTAGTCAAAGCTATGGGGTTTTGAGTGGTCATGTATGGATGTGAGAGTTGGACTATAAAGAAAGCTGAGCACTGAAGAATTGATGCTTTTGAAGCGTGATGTTGGAGAAGACTCGAGAGTCCCTTGGACAGCAAGGAGATCCAACCAGTGCATCCTAAAGGAAATCAGTCCTGAATATTCGTTGGAACGACTGATGCTGAAGCTGAAACTCCAATAGTTTAGTCACCTGATGAGAACTGACTCATATGAAAAGACCCTGATGCTGGGAAAGATTGAAAGCAGGAGGAGAAGAGGAGGACACAGGATGAG
Organism: Oreotragus oreotragus; assembly: GCA_006410675.1. Taxonomy (NCBI): domain Eukaryota; kingdom Metazoa; phylum Chordata; class Mammalia; order Artiodactyla; family Bovidae; genus Oreotragus; species Oreotragus oreotragus. The sequence continues at coordinate 177,272 of SJYX01023887.1, read as the reverse complement.
CTGGTTGGATGGCCTCATCGACTCAATGGACATGAGTTTGAGTAAACCCCAGGAGTTGGTGATGGACAAGGAGGCCTTGGGTGCTGCAGTCCATGGGGTCTCAGAGTCGGACTGGGTGACTGAATCGAACTGAACAGGTCTACACTGTAAGTCATTGTCAGTCAGTATTAGTCACACGATCGTCTCTGCCTCCTTGTGACCCCATGGACTGTAGCCCATTACGTGCCTCTGTGCACAGAATTCTCCAGGCAAGTATACTGGAGTGGGTAGCCATTCTCTTCTCCAGGGCATTTTCCCCACCCAGAGATCGAACCCAGATCTTCCACATTCCAGTCAGATTCTTTCAGTCTGTGCCACCAGGGAAATCCTATATGTGTCAAATTGTCTATGTCACTGTAGCTTAAGGAATGGTGAGAATAGTGGTGGGTGTGAACAGACTTGAAGGGTCTACCATCTACAACTGTTTGTTCCTCTGCCTTTTCTAAAACCAGCTTGAACATCTGGAATTTCATAGTTCACATATTGCTGAAGCCTGACTTGGAGACTAGCTGGAAATCTACAAGCAAAATGATGAAGTTGGACCCATATCTCACACCATATACAAAAATTAAAAAGAATCAAACAACTAAATGTAAAAACTAAGAATATAAAAATGTTAGAAGAAAATATAGAAGTAATTTTTATGACCTGGGTTTGGCAGTGGATGAAGAGATAGGATGTTAAAGGACAAGCATAAGAAGAAAAAAAATAGATAGATTGAATCTCATCAAAATTTAAAACTTTTGTGCATCAAAGGACACTGTGCTGAAAGTGACACAATAACCTACAGGAAGTTTTGACAAATCATATTTCTGTTAAGGATCTAATAACCAGAATATAGAGAACTTTTACAATTTAACAACAAAAAGACAACCCAGTTAAAATATAGGCTTGAACTGACTTTTCTCCAAAGAAGATATACAAATGGCCGATAAGCACATAAAAAGATGTTCAACATCATTAGTCATTAGGATAATAAAAATACAAACCATGGTGAGATGCCACTTCATACCCACTAAGATGGCTCTAACAATAATTTTAAGAAGCAGAAAATAACTACTGTTGGCAAGGATATAGAGAAATTGGAATTCTTGTATTTTGCTCATTGGACAGTAAAATGGTGTAGTCACTGAGAAAGAGAGTTTGGCAGTTCCTAAGTTAAACAGAATTACCATATGACCAAGCAAATTCACTTTTAGATGTATACTCACCCAACTGAAAACAGATAAAGAAATACTGGTACATGAATATTCATAGCAGCTCTATTCATAATTTCCATCAGCAGATGAATGGATTTAAAAAATGTGGTATACAATGGAATATTATTCAGCCATAAAAGGGATGAAGTAATGAAACATACTACAATCTAGATGAACATCACCTTCCACCACTAAATCTATAAACCGATTTCCATTTCCTCCAACCTTTTCTCTTTCCCTCCTGTTATCTAAACCTTACTCACTGTTCTGCACATAGTTCCTTTCCTGCATTTTCAGTGTCTTGCTTTAGTGATTATCTACTTTATGTGGCTGTATTATATTTCATCTCTAAAGGACCCATCTCATGAGTATTAAAATATACTTATGTATATTAAAAAGTAGTGTATGTGGCACTATTCTTCTCACTATTCATGCACTTCTCCACCCACATCAGTTGAGCTGGGCCTCCATCACTCATAAATGGTATTCTTCTAATACACTAGTGACCAATACAGTAGATGCTAAACTCAATGGCCATTTTTAGTCTTTATCTCATTGAAATCTTGTCAGCATTGAAAGCTTATAACTCCCTCACATTCAAATCACTCCTGGCTTTATATTTCTTGATATAACAGTCCTTGATATAACATTTTCCTTATATCCTCCAGTTATTCTACTGAGTCTATTTTGCCAGATATTTTACTATATGCAACCATAAAAATTCCTCAGAGTTATTTCCTAATACTCTTCTGTAGATTATGCTATCCTCCTAAGAGATCTCATGCATACATATGGATCTAAGTACCACCTGTGTGCTGATATTGGAGAAGGAAATGGCAACCCACTCCAGTATTCTTGCCTAGAGAATCCCATGGACAGAGAGGCCTGGTGGGCTGCCATCTATGGGGTTGCACAGAGTCAGACAAGATTGAAGTGACTTAACAGCAACAGCAGCAGTGCTGATATTTTTAATGTTTCTTATGAGAAAATCAAGCAATACAGAAAGTACAAAGAAGAAAGAGAAAAAAAACACACACATTAAAATGCCACACTCCAAATCAGTCATTAACATTAGGTGAACATTATTTCAGGCATCTCCCAATGCACGAGAAAATGCTATTTATTATGTTCTTCTATAAGATGATGCACCAGTGGGAAATTTTCTTCTGTCCATTGAGTTGTGCTTTCCTTCCAAGTTTTAACCCTGTCTTTGCATATTATGTACCTGTTTACTTTTTTGCTTTACTATGTGTACATAATTGCCTTTCTTTTCATCTTGCTCATATTTAAAAGGAAAACAGTGTACAGTCTGCTGTTTTCTCTGATATGGGATGGATGAATATACTCACCTGATCTGAAAATTTTTGCCTTCTTCTCAGGATTATACTCTAAGTTACCTAATTGTCCATGTCACTATAGCTTAAGGAATGGTGAGAATAGTGGTGGGTGTGAACAGACTTGAAGGGTCTACCATCTACAACTGTTCAAATTTATGGCATGAGGTTAGTTTCCTTCCTTGTTTTCTTGTGATTTGATGTGCTTTTTGCTGGATTTTTGCAGTCTTTCTTCTGGANTAGCTTAAGGAATGGTGAGAATAGTGGTGGGTGTGAACAGACTTGAAGGGTCTACCATCTACAACTGTTCAAATTTATGGCATGAGGTTAGTTTCCTTCCTTGTTTTCTTGTGATTTGATGTGCTTTTTGCTGGATTTTTGCAGTCTTTCTTCTGGATTCCAAGTTTAGTAGACATTGGAGGTGTGAAATTCTGTGACTTAACTGTATGCCACCATGCTTTTCCATGGCAGTTGACAGCATAATTCCATAGTTCAAGACTGGACTTCCCTTTTGTTCTCTAAATCCATGTAGCCAAGTGTCCTTGACATCTCCTCCCCTTCTATGTTGTGGCAATCCCTGTCCTTGGCCCGAAAGTGAAGTCACTCAGTCGTGTCCGACTCTTTGCGACCCCATGGCCTGTAGCCTACCAGGCTTTTCGGTCCGTGGGATTTTCCAGGCAAGAATACTGGAGTGGGTTACCATTTCCTTCTCCAGGAGATCTTCCCGACTCAGGGATTGAACCCGGGTCTCCTGCTTTGTAGGCAGACGCTTTACCATCTGAGCCACCAGGGGAATCCAACGACAATTTCCTGCCCCACCTTTCCCATGCATAGATCCCTTGATTTCAAGGAGGAAATAAGAACTGTTCTAAATGAGTGATACGGTGCACAATCCTCTTAGCTATTGATTAGCCTAACGATGGGCATGCAAGGGAGGCTAATGTGCTACAAGAGGAATTCTACTAGGGAGAAGTTTCCCTTTCTGAACCAAATGACAAGGCCTCACAGGAAGAAAACTTTTTCCTGCTTTTCTCTTCTTCTTGCCTTGGACTTGAATGCATTTGAACAGCATTTGTGACCATGAGGGGAAAAGCCAAGAGAATTATGGAGATGTTGGCGTTGACATTTTAAATCACAGAACCAGCTCCAACAGCCATCCTCATCTAGACCTTTTGTTTTATGAAAGTTTAAGGACAGGGAGGCCTGGCGTGCTGCGATTCATGGGGTCACAAAGAGTCGGACACGACTGAGCGACTGANATTTTAAATCACAGAACCAGCTCCAACAGCCATCCTCATCTAGACCTTTTGTTTTATGAAAGTTTAAGGACAGGGAGGCCTGGCGTGCTGCGATTCATGGGGTCACAAAGAGTCGGACACGACTGAGCGACTGAACTGAACTGAACTGAACTGAAGGCCCATTTGTTTAAACTACCCCTAATTGGGTATTCTGTTGGCATCTGCATTGGTAGCAGCAGCCAAAAGAATGACTAACCGTGACACATTTATTGCACACACCTCAAAATGAACATCATAAGTGAACTCAGGATCCTCTCCACTGAACTTGATTCTCTTTCAGTCTCTTTCACTTTAGTAACTTTTACACCATCCACCCAGTAGTCCAAGTCAAAAACATGGATTTCCCTTAAATCTCCCTGCCCTGCCATCCCTCACCCCCGCCACACACACCAACATTCTATCACCAAATACTGTCAATTCTATCTCATAAATATCTCTCCAATCATTTCTTATCACCTGTCTGTCACCAGTCCAGTCCAACCCAGCAGCACCTATTGCCTGAACTACTGAAAAATGGTTCTTGCCACATCTCCTCGGGCCCATCTCTAGTATGATCCCCCAAACCAGCAATCATGCTGTCTTTAAAGAAGCATATCTGATCAAGTCCATCCTCTTCCTTAACATTCTGTGACGATTTCCCACATAACTTGGAGTTAAAGTCCAAACTCCTTACAGGGACTGTAAGACCTTAAGGGATGTGATCCTTGCCTGCCTCTCCAGCTTGCTCTCAGACTTGATCCTCCTCAATCTCCAGACTGGCATGACTGGCCTTCTTTTACTTTTGCAGCCACTTTAAGCTCTATTTCATGTCTGTTTCGTTATATATACACACACACACACACACACACACACACACACACACACGTATACATAGTATTTATTGTGTACAGCATGCTCAGTCATGTCTAACTCTTTGCAACCCCATGCACTGTAGTCCACCAGGCTCCTCTGTCCATGGGATTTTTCAGACAAGAATACTGGAGCGGGTTGCCGTTGCCTACTCCAAGGGATCTTCCCGACCCAGGGATCGAACCCACGTCTCTTGCGTCTCCTGCGTCAGCAGGTGGATTCTTTACCACTGTGCCACTTGGGAAGCCCATAATATTTATTATATAATTATATATTCTATATAATATGTGCTATATGTTATATAATGCATAATTGTATAAGATACAAAACATTATTATAATATCATGTTATATAATGTATATAATTCCCTCAGCCTAGTATACTTTTCCCCCAATCTTTGCCTCAGTAACTCTTCCTCATCATTCAGGTCTCGGCTAAAATGGCATTTCCTTAGAGAGCCTTCTATGGACCCACGAGACTACATCAAATCCGTCACTGAATGCACCATGTTCCCTTTCAGCACGTATAACTTCTAACTACTTATTCTGCTTTCCTGCTGGACTGGGAAGCTCCTTGAGCACAGGCACTGTGTCTGCTTTGAAACAAAAGCCTCATCCTCCCACAACAGATCTTTAAACCTACGTTAGTTCTGAACCCAGCCTCTTCCTCCTGTTACAAGGGAGAAAATGTCTCTCCTCCTGTCCCTTCACTTGTACTTTGGATCCCATCATCCCCCGACTTTTCAAACACTTTGAACATATGACTCCAACCCCTGCCTCGCAAACACGCTCTTTTCAGAATCAGTAATCTGCCCATCTCCTTTGGGTCACTAACATTAGTATTTAAGCATGTTCTAGTAGATCCCATCTTAAAAAGAAGGGGAAAAAAAAAAACCCCTTGCTTGACTCCCCATCCACCTCCTGCTACTCTACTGCTTTTCTACTCTCCTTCATAGACCATTTCACACTGAAGAGATAGGCAAAACTTCGAGATTTAGACAATACTGAGTGTTCATAAGAATATGGAGCAAAGACGCAATCATTGTAGAGAGTAGAAATTAGGTAGTTATTTAGAATAACTGAGTAAAGTCAAAGATACCCATAATCTATGATCCAGAAAATTCCACTTTTAGCTGTGTATCATAGAGCAAAGCTTTTTCAAAATACTCACTATGAAACTTTAGTAAATATATTGTGAAATTAATTGAGTGGGTTGTGACTACCATTAAACAAGTGAACTAAAAGAAAACAGAATAGAAAATGTCAGATTGCACTGCCAGTAGTAAGGGTAGGAATTACTTTATGAAAATTTCATTTACATGTACATGGGTGTGTCTGTATAAGTATGTGTATGCCTACTTGTGTTTTAAGGCACAGTATATTTCTTTCTGGGGTCCCTGTCAAAAAAATTTGAAAAGCATGGTCCTAGAGAATCTCTTGAACATGTATCAAAGGATATCTGTACAAGAGTGTTCCGATGCAGTGTTGATTCAAGCCCTAGGAAATAGCCTGGCTGGCTTGCACAGACAGCTCCGTATAACTCACCTAATCATTAAGAACTTCCTTCACAGTAGTGGCCCTTTAGTGAGCGTTCACATGAGACACAACTATTCTCAAATTCTGGGCCCATTCAGAGAGCTACAGCCACACACCTCCTCCACAAATCTTATCGCCAGTCTGCCAGTCTTATTCCATCTCACAATCATCAGCCACAGCCCCATATATGAGTGTAAACCCCCACATCAGTCCTCTGTACTTTTTGGGGAAATGGAAAGACAGTAAGTTTACCAATGTTCTTCTCACTGTGAGGATTTCGCTTTCCCCACTGCACTCCAGGGCCGCATCTCATCGGGACTATAGTATCGCAGCAGTTCATTTCCACATGGTTCCAGCACATTCCGTAGAGCCCTTCATTAGACTACAGTCTTTCTCTCCAGTCACCAGGTTATAAGAAACTCCCAATGAACCCCTCTGTGTGAGTTGTGGGACAGATGGCAGCAGGGAGGAATAAAAGCCCAATTTTGCATATACCATTTCCCTTTGATGATAGAGTTCTGCTTATGACATGAGACTTTATGGCTTAGTGTATTAGTCAACATCCAGTGCATGAACATAGGCAGTTCAGGTCACATGGCCATCTGGTTTCTCAGGGTCAGTCTCTACCAGGGCCAGTAGCAAGCTAGGTGCAGTCTCTGAAAAAAGACAATAGCTACTTGCTTGTGGAGACATGGATTGGATTTGCTTCAGCTGATTTGAAGAGTCCACTGATTTGATTATCTTATCAAGGACTACTGCAGACTCCCATATGGCATCATGATCTGTTACAAATACTTCAAGCACCATTGGATTTTCTGGGTCATAAGGGTTTGGTGGCAGGATTGCTTGAATTGCAGTGTGGGACAATCAGAGAGCTTTCATTTGCTCTGAGCCCTATTTGGTACTGGCTATCTTTCTTGTCACCTACAAAATGAGTTGGAGCAGGACACCCAAAGGTGGAAAATTTTATCTTCAACATCCAAATTGGCAGACCAAGTGTTGTGCCTCATTACTGGTAGAAGATGAAAGGAGGAACTATCAGTGAGGACATTCTATCATAGTCCACACTGGAGGAACTGTCTTGATGTGTCTCAAGCCACCGACCCTCTAGCAATTTCACAGAAGTAGCAGGCTCCTGTAACTTCAAAGGATTTAACTCAAAGCCTCTAGAACCTCAAAAATGTTTCCTAGGTGTCTAGAGGGTATTGCTCCTTCCTCTCCTTTAGGTCCTATCAGCAGGATGTCATCAACAGTGGACTAGCATAATTCCCACTGGATGGTGGTGTGGTTAAAATCTCCAAAGACTAAACTGGAGCTCTGACTTGGAGATATGCTAGATCTCTGGACAGGACAGGAAATGTATAGAACTTTCTATGTCAGGAAAATCAAACTGCTTTTAGTGTTCTCTACTTCCTGGAATCTAGAAAAAAAAGTATTGATTTGCTTCAGGAAAGAGGCCACATCTGGGATGGCAACTGCTGTGGAGTTACCACCTGATTATATTTATGAAACTCCAAGTCCATCCATCTCTTACACGGCTAAAATTGGAATGAGAATAAGGTACAAATCACTACCTCTGCATCTTTTAATAAATAGTTTTTCAGTGGCATGAAATTTCTGATATTTCCACAGGCATGTGATATTGCTTTTTTTAATTTTTATTTTTTAAATTAAGACAGTATGATAACACATTTGCAGGAGACTTGGAAAATACAGAACAAGGTTACACATAGTCCCACTATATATATTACAATAATTTTGAAGTAGATAAATTAAGATTTTTAGTTGGAGTTTCAATATCAAGCTCTCAAAAATTAACAGAATGAATATACAGAGAAGTAGAAGGATATAGTAGACCTGAAAAGCCCTGTGAACCAATTCAACATAACTAACATTTATACAATTTTCACACAACAGTAGGATACAAACTCTATTCAAGTTCCCATAGATAAGCTAGGAGACACTGGAACATATCCAGGGACATAAAAAAAAAAAAAAGGTGCAAAGATTTCATGGTCTAAAGGTATTGAAACCATACAGAGTCTTCTGTTCTCTTATCACTGTGGAATTATGTTAGAAATCAACGTGAAAAGATATTTGAAAATGACCCACATATTTTCAAGTGCAATGTGACATTTATCAAGAGAGATCTTCAACTTAGGCAGTGAAAGCCTCAATAAACTTGGACAAAAAACACAGAGGGTGATTGCAGAGAAGAGAACATATAAATGAGAAATTAGTATCAAAATTAAAAATTAATATTAAAGATATTTGAAACAGAATATCATGTATTTGAAAATTAAATGTCCACTTTTAAATGGTGATGTATCTAAGAAGCCATAACAGCGATATTGCTTTCGCTTTGGTATCTTGGTAGAGGGTGGACAATCTAGTGTCTTCTTAGCCCTTCTTACTCCATGGGTTAGAGAAACAATGTGGAGATTTTTCCAGTTTGTTCCAGTTCAAAATTCATTGTCTGACCCTCATAAGCCTCCCTCTGGCTGATGGACCACAGTGGCATTCTGTTTTCCAAGGCAAAGTATTAGCTTAGAGTTAATACTCAATAACCATTCAAAGGTTTGGGTGTTTCCCTTTCTGTAGCATATATATACTTAACTAAAAGGCTGGAAGCCCCTCGGTGGAATACTACTATGGTATGGTGGCTCATATTATAGACTTGTGTTTGTCCCCTGGCTTCCCCTTCATTTGAGGGGCTCTGGGTCTATGAATCAACTCAAGTCAGGGACTGAAGTTCAGCGGATGATGATTCAGATGACTCTTCAACAGACATCCAGAGTTTTTAAAATTGTCTTTACACAGATAAAATATGCGAGTTTGCTATCAGTTTTATTTCAGTCAATTTCTTTGATTAATGTTTGTTCCTGCACCTGGGTATAGCTTTCTTCCTGTTGAGATGCCTGTTTAAAAGTTCTTTCAGTGCATGTTTGCCTGGAATTATCTTTATTTTTTAATCTCGCTCTTAAATGATAGTTGTAGCTGGGTAGGTAATTCCATGTCATCTCCTGACTTCCATTATTCCTTGCAAAGTCTTCAGTCTAATGGTCATTCTGTGTTGATAATCTGCATTATCTCACTGTCTACTTTGTTTCTGATGTTCTGTACTTTTACTATGATGAGTCTAATTATTGATTTTCCCTGGTGGCACTTGAAAATATGTGGGTCATTTTCAAATATCTTTTCACGTTGATTTCTAACATAATTCCACAGTGATAAGAGAACAGAAGACTCTGTATGGTTTCAATACCTTTAGACCATGAAATCTTTGCACCTTTTTTTTTTTTTT
>SJYX01023887.1:129511-163719 GCA_006410675.1 Oreotragus oreotragus | reverse complement strand
TAAGTCAAAAGGAAAGAAAAATAAATATGATTGATACTTAAGACAGACTGGTTTACATAAAGTGAAATAGGAAAACATGAATTTTTAGGGTTCCTGTTGATTTTTCCCCTTTTAAACCAAATTATTTGAGGTTATTTATTGACAAGCTTAAAATGCGGTAAAGAACCTGCCTGCCAGTGCAGGAGACTATGAGATAAGTGGGTTTGATCCCTGGGTCAGGAAGATCCCATGAAGGAGGGCATGGCAACCCATTCCAGTATTCTTGCTTGGAGAATCCCATGGACAGAGGAACCTGGGGAACTGCAGCCTATGGGATAGCAGTCAGACATGACTTAGGGGAAGGAATCAGATTTGTATTATTATGTAGGCTGATATTATTTGAATTAAATAATTTCTGAACCTGTATTTGTGTTCCTTAGAAGTGCAAATACTCAATTCTAAAAAATCTTCGTGCTACTAAAAGGTGTTTTATTTTTTGGTGTTACAGCTGTACATTTTAATTCAGAAAATGATGGCACAAAAAAGTTATTGCCTAGAAAGAGGAAATGCTGGATTCATGTAAAATAGTTATGTTCATCTTGATAAAAGATGATGATTCAACATAGTATGGTAAGCTAGAAGGTTTCTTTTTGTTTCTTAAAAGTTGATGTTTCATGTTGTGCTGGGGTCCAGCCCCAGTGGATCCAGGGTAATTTGAAGTGTGGATGGCGTAGGCAAGGAGAAACTTATTTATTTATTAATATAGGAATATAAGATTAGATTAGGAAGAAATAGTATAGTAGGAAATTTAGATGGAGAAAAGGAGGCTGAATAACTTGGTTTACGGGGAAAACCAGTAAAACCTCAAGACAGAGGTTTGCACTATTTACGTGAGGCCACCGGCGCCCACTTGAATATTGAAGGGTGCCCCGCCTTAGGCTCCCTTTCTCATGGATCTTAGCAGCCTTCAGCGGAAAAAGGGGAGAAAAGAACGACATGGGGAAGCCCAGCATCAGTGCAAGACTCCAAAGACTCCACTTTCAAAATCAGCTTATATACCCCAAGTTGTACGTAAAGAAATAATGGAATATGCAGAGTTATGCAAGGGCAGCAGTCCTGACCCTCACTGAGACAAACAAGGCTTTCTTTTTGCATACCCTCCCGTATACAAAAGGTCTCAGGTGGTTTACATTATCTTCTGGCCAAGAGGCCTGTTAACATTTTTATGGCTCTCTTCCTGGATAATTGTCTATCAATCAGAAAACTCCTTTTCCCTAGAAGAATTTTTCTTTACTCTGCGTCACCCTTAAAGTACTAAATAAAGTTACATTTCTGTAGAACAAAAGTGCAGTGGGTTATAACAAAGAAAGCACTCAAAGATCTAATGTTGCTATTACCAAGTCTACTACCTGTTTTTCTATATACCAACTATATCTAAAAATAAAAGATATGAAAATTTGGCAGCAAGTATTGGCTCAACAAATGAAACCTTTAATCAGTCCTAATGATTTTGACTCCTTGGAAGTTCCTACATTCTTAGGATGTTTTAAGCTTCCTGTGCCTCCCGAGGTTGGGAGGCCTCAAACAATCACATGCGCAGCTGTACACGTCCTGCAGGCAGGCTAGAAAGCCATCAGAGGGGTTTTCGGATTGAAACACCCCTTCAAATGCAGAAGACTAAAGCCTTGAGAGTGGAAAAGTACAATACAATAAGGCAGGCATATTCTTATTTTGGGGGGTACATGCTCAGGAAACACCAGGGGGAAAACCTGAGATCTGACTCGACCTTGCACATCAAATCTCTGCCGCATGACTTTGTCATGGGTGGGATTCCTCACGCTGGCTCCTGGCACTGTTGAAGCCTGGCTTGAAGAATTTTGAGCATTGCTTTACTAGCGTGTGAGATGAGTGCAATTGTGTGGTAGTTTGAGCATTCTTTGACATTGCTGTTCTTTGGGATTGAAATGAAAACTGCCCTTTTCCAGTCCTGTGACCACTGCTAAGTTTTCCAAATTTGCTGGCATATTGAGTGCATCACTTTCACAGCATCATCTTTTAGAACTTGAAATAGCTCAACTGAAATTCCATCACTTCCACTAGTTTTGTTCGTAGTGATGCTTCCTAAGGCCCACTTGACTTCCCATTCCAGGATGTCTGGCTCTACGTGAGTGATCACACCATTGTGATTATCTGGGTCATGAAGATCTTTTTTTGTATAGTTCTTCTCTGTTTTCTTGCCACCTCTTCTTAATATCTTCTGCTTCTGCTTCTACCATTTCTGTCCTTTATTGTGCCCATCTTTGCATGAAATGTTCCCTTGGTAGCTCTAATTTTCCTGAAGAGATCGCTAGTCTTTCCCATTCTATTGTTTTCCTCTATTTCTTTGCATTGATCATGGAGGAAGGCTTTTTTAAATCTTTCCTTGCTATACCTTGGAACTCTGCATTCAGATGGGTATATCTTTCCTTTTCTCCTTTGCCTTTCACTTCTCTTCTTTTCACAGCTATTTGTAAGGCCTTGTCAGACAACTGTTTTGCCTTTTTGCATTTCTTTTTCTGGGGGTTGGTCTTGATCACTGCCTCCTGTACAATGTTCTGAACCTCTGTCCATAGTTCTTCAGGCACTCTGTCTATCAGATCTAATCCCTTGAATCTATTTCTCACTTCCACTTCATAATCGTAAGGGTCATACCTGAATATGACCAGGTACTCTTCATTCTTTCTGGAGTTATTTCTCCACTGATCTCCAGTAGCATATTGGACACCTACTGACCTGGGGAGTTCTACTTTCAGTGTCCTATCTTTTTGCCTTTCATACTGTTCATGAGGTTCTCAAGGTAAGAATGCTGAAGTGGTTTGCCATTCCCTTCTCCAGTGGACCATTTTTTGTCAGAACTCTCCACCATGACCCATCCATCTTGGGTGTCCCTACATGGCATGGCTTATAGTCTCATTGAGTTAGGCCAGGCTGTGGTCCATGTGATCAGATTGGTTAGTTTTCTGTAACTGTGGTTTTCAGTCTGTCTGCCCTCTGATGGAGAAAGATAAGAGGCTTATGGAAGCTTCCTGATAGGAGAGACTGACTGAGTTGGAAGCTGGGTCATGTTCTGATGGGGCAAGGCCATGCTCAGTAAATATTTAATCCAATTTTCTGTTGATGGGGGCTGTGTTCCCTCCCTGCTTTTCACCTGGGGCTAAGAAGAGATTTGTTTCCCTTCCAAGGATGTAATCCAACAACTTCTGACCATGACATTCATGATTCTATCACATATGTGCCCTGCTGAATGTAATATATGCACTGAACAGATGCTGTCTCTTATACACATCTATGGGGGCTGTGTTCCCTCCCTGCTTTTCACCTGGGGCCAAAATTCTCCAAGCCAGGCTTCAACAATATGTGAACCATGAATTTCCAGATGTTCAAGCTGGTTTTAGAAAAGGCAGAGGAACCAGAGATCAAGTTGCCAACATCCGCTGAATCATCAAAAAAGCAAGAGAGTTCCAGAGAAACATCTATTTCTGCTTTATTGACTATGCCAAAGCCTTTGACTGTGGACCACGATAAACTGGAAAATTGTGAAGATATGGGAATACCAGACCACTTGACCTGCTTCTTGAGAAATCACTGGACATGGAACAACAGACTGGTTCCAAATAAGGAAAGGAGTATGTCAAGCTGTATATTGTCACCCGGCATATTTAACTTCTATGCAGAATACATCATGAGAAACGCTGGGCTGGATGAAGCACAAGCTGGAATCAAGACTGCTGGGAGAAATATCAATAACCTCAGATATGCTGATGACACCACCCTATGGCAGAAAGTGAAGAAGAACTAAAGAGCCTCTTGATGAAAGTGAAAGAGGAGAGTGAAAAAGTTGGCTTAAAGCTCAGCATTCAGAAAACAAAGATCATGGCATCTGGTCCCATCACTTCATGGCAAATAGATGGGGAAACAGTGGCAGACTTTATTTTGGAGGGGCTCCAAAATCACTGCAGATGGTGACTGCAGCCATGAAATTAAAAGATGCTTACTCCTTGGAAGAAAAGTTATGACCAATCCAGACAGCATATTTAAAAGCAGAGACATAATTTGCCAACAAAGGTCCATCTAGTCAAGGCTATGGTTTTTTGAGTAGTCATGTATGGATGTGAGAGTTGGACTATAAAGAAAGCTGAGTGCCGAAGAATTGATGCTTTTGAACTGTGGTGTTAGAGAAGACTNTTTGCTGACAAAGGTTCATCTAGTCAAAACTATGGTTTTTCCAGTTGTCATGTATGGATGTGAGAGTTGGACCATAAAGAAAGTTGAGTGCTGAAGAATTGATGCTTTTGAACTGTGGTGTTAGAGAAGACTCTTGGGAATCCCTTGGACAGCAAGGAGATCCAACCAGTACATCCTAAAGGAAATCAGTCCTGAATGTTCATTGGAAAGACTGATGTTGAAACTGAAACTCCAATACTTTGACCACCTGATGTGAAGAGCTGACTCATTTGAAGAGACCCTGATGCTGGGAAAGATTGAAGATGAGAGGAGAAGGGAATGACAGAGGATGAGATGGTTGGATGGCATCACTGACTTGATGGACATGAGTTTGAGNTTGACCACCTGATGTGAAGAGCTGACTCATTTGAAGAGACCCTGATGCTGGGAAAGATTGAAGATGAGAGGAGAAGGGAATGACAGAGGATGAGATGGTTGGATGGCATCACTGACTTGATGGACATGAGTTTGAGTAAACTCCGGGAGTTGGTGATTGACAGGGAGGCCTTGGGTGCTGCAGTCCATGGGGTCACAAAGAGTCAGACATGAGTGAGGAAATGAACTGACTGACTGAAACTATGGTGGAGGTAATGAAGATAATGGTGACCTCCTTCCAAAGGTCCCATGCCCCTAGTGCTATACTCAGTGCCCCCAACCCTGCAGCAGGCCACTGCCGACCCACACCTCCACCAGAGACTCCTGGACATTCACAGGCCAGTCTGGGTCAGTCTCTTGTGTGGTCACTGCTTTTTTCTCCTGGAGCAGCAGCTGCATGTCACTGGAGTGGCAGCTGCACAGTGCTGGAGTGGCTGTGAGCAGATACCCCATGTCCAAGGACAGAGAAGCCCCAGAAAGACGGTAGGTGCTGGAACTGCATCTGCATGGCACTGGAACAGCTGTGAGGAGATACCCCACGTCCAAGGGCAAAGAAGAAGCCCCAGCAAGACGGTAGGAGGGGCGAAATCACAGTTAGAATCAAACCCCATACCCCCCAGAATCGTTCAGAGGGCTCAAACAAACCGTATGCATACCAGGACTCAGAGACCCCACAGAGACTTAGACAGAACTGTGTTTGAGTGTCTCCTGTGGAGGTACAGGTCAGCAGTGGACTTCTGCAGGGGCAGGGACTCTGGGTGCAGCAGACTTGGTTATGGCATAAGCCCTCTTGGAGGAGGTTGCCATTAACCCCACCACAGAGCTGCCAGAACTTACACAAGACTGGGGAAACAGACTCTTGGAGGGCACAAACAGAACCTTGTGCACACCAGGACCCAGAAGTGTAGTCCTGAGAAGGGGGCAAAAAGTTTCCAGATCAGGTGAGTATACTACTTCATCTAGCCCATATAAGAGAAAATAGTGGACTGCACACAGTTTTCTTTTTAAGTATGAGCAAGATGAAAGGCAGTTATGTAAATGTAATAAAGTGAAAAAGTAAACAGGAACATAATATGCAAAGACAAGTTTAAAATCTAGCTTGAAGGAAAATACAATCAAGGGATAGAAGAAAATTGCCCACTGATGCATTATCTTATAGAAAAACTTAATAAGCAACATTTTCTTATGCATTGGGAGATGCTTGAAATAATGTTCACCTAATGTTAATGACTGATTTGGAGTGTGGCATTTTAATGTGTTTTTTTGCTTTCTTCTTTGTACTTTTCTGTATTGATTGATTTTCTCACAAGGAACATTAAAACAAATCAGCATATGGATGGTACTCAGATCCATAGGTATGTGTGCGATCTCATAGGACAACAGCATAAACATACAGAAGAGCATTCGGAGATATCTCTGATGAATTTTTTAATTTAATTGCTGCATATAATAATTTTTTTTTTTGGCAAAATGGTATGAATGTGTTATACAGAAAGTTAAGACCAGGTGTTCAGAATGGGAGAGAGTAATCAACTCTGTGTGAAATGCTGCTGAGTGGTCCATGAGATGAGGACTTAAATGTAGCCATTTAGTTTACGAATTTGTAAACTAATTGATGATCTGAGAAAAAGAAAATTTAGAAATGGTGGGGGCCTAAAGCAGAATTAAGGAGGCTGAGAAGCACTTGATTTATGAGGAAATGAGAATGCTGTAATGTAGACTGTTCTTCCAATATATTTACATTGAAAATACAACAACACAAGGGGCTAATCAACACTTCAAAATTCTGAGAATGCTGAAAAGATGAAGAAACTACAGGTGGTGGGTCAAGTTTAGATAAGGGGAGGGTTTGGTGCAAATAGAGATAGCCTTATAGATTTGATGGTGGAGAACATGTTTTTCCAGATGAGAGCTTCTATTTTCTCTGTGAAGGAGAAGACTAGGTCATGTGCTAAATGTGATGGAATAGGTGGTGGGGTGAGAGATTTTGTGATAATGGAAGTGCAAATTCACAAGAGAAGTATGATAGACTCACTGGGTAGTTTAAAGGGCTCATTTGTCACCATTCATCTAGAGTGGTAGCAATGTGCTACATTTTATGACTTTCTACAGCTATTCTTGGGAGCCAAGTGCAAGCAGGGAGAGAACAGTCACCTGTGATTGTGATGTTACTAACGTTTGCAAAGAAAAGTCAATGGAGAAATGGAATTGGCAGGTATTTACAAGATAGTCTTTGAAAGTACGAACCATGGATTCTAGTTTGGGTTAGGGAAAAAGGACACAGGAGAGAGGAAAATGAATGCAAGAGAGTAGATGTGTCAGTTCTATCAATCTTGATGAAGTCTAAGAAGTGAAAGCAGTGGAGTATCAAACTATAAGGAGGGAAGGTTTTGGTCAGAGTAAGATGTTTAATAGGATGTTTCTGAGGTGGATAAACTTGTTTGTGGTAAAATCCAGAATGTGATTGTAGGCATAAGGAACTGAGATGAGTGGAAGGAAAAGGGCATTAGAGATGAGATCATGGAAATGATGTTGACTAGAATGAATACTGAATTTATCAGGGGTGTAGCAGGAGTTGAGATGAAGAGGACTGTGAGACAACTGCCAAAGTTATACAGTATGAAGTGGTGTGTCTAATAGGTTTGCTGGCGACAGTGATGAGGAGATTTAGAAACAAATGGCCTCAAAGAAGCATAGTGTTATTCATGATAGAGAGAGGGTATTGGTTGGCAGTAGTATTGGAAATCATAAGGTCGCCATCTTTATGTCCCTAATGTGTTATATGTGGGGGATATGAAAATGAGCAGCCTGTACTGCAGAGAGCTGCTGTATAAGTATAGTGACTGGGTATGACTTGGGTGGAATGAAGGCAAGAGGAGAATATTCAGAGAAGTTGGGAATGTAGGAGAGTTTGTGCATCATAGTGCAGAATTTCCAGGGAGCATGTTGTAAGGATCTGAGAGAGCAAGGAGAGGTGGTAGAATGCACTATGTAAAAAGAGAAGACAGAACACTAAGGATATAGGGAAAATGCGAAAATGCATTGATTTAGACAGTGACCAAGGAATACAGGATTAGAGGCAGGATAGAATTACATCACTAGATTGTCAAGACAGTAAATTCTGACTATAGGTTAATGTTCACTAATACCATCGGAATTCTGTTGCAGTCTGGTAGAGAAGCTCCAAAGCCAGCATAATAGACCATGTGTTTCTGGCCCCAGAGACTTTAAGGACCCTCATGCTGAAAGGGTATATGCAGTGCTGTAGCTTAGCATACTGGCTATAAGGTAATGAGGAGGATGCTGTATGGTTAGGTACACTGTGTAATTGATGGAGTGCTTCTGTGGATGGGGATCAGTTCTGGCAAATCCATAGTCCTGAGAGTTGGATGTTGGGGGTAAGTACAGTGCTGGAAATGTTTAAAGGAGTTAATGTAGGATCAGAGAGTTTAAATAACTTGCCAAGGACACATCTGGAAAATGGAAGAGCTTAAATTCAAAATAAGATCTGTTCTTGTGAATCTAAAATTATTTCAAAATAAAAAGCTTTTTTAAAAGGTTGACGAAAGCAGATCTACATAATTCTGAACCACTGCCCTGACTTTTCAGATAGAAAGGGATACCTATTAAAGAAAGAATCAAACTAATATCAGTGGTTTCATTCCCAAATCTGAATGTTAGAAAAGAGTGGAGCAATTTCTGGCATTGGCTAAGGACAATAGAGTCTTCCAAAATGAAATAAAGTTGGCAAGTCACAGCAGGAGTTAAGGCACGAGAAAAACCCAAGCCTCAAAAACAGGGACTTGTATACAACTTAACTGAGCATGCCAGGGAATCATAGCTCCTTTGGAAACCCCCAGGTTCCCTGAGAAAGATACCAGCCCTGGACAGAAATGGGCTGATGTAACCAAACAGCTTCTTGTGGTCAGTTATCCCCAGTGTTCTTCTCAGGACTGTCCCTTGAGGACAAGGACAGGGGAAATCTGCCAGGAGGTAGAAACTGGAGCAACCAGATTTGATAAGAAGAGATTTGTTTCCCTTCCAAGGATGTAATCCAACAACTTCTGACCATGACATTCATGATTCTATCACATATGTGCCCTGCTGAATGTAATATATGCACTGAACAGATGTAGCTGAACTAAAGGTTTTCTTTCTTTCTTTCGTTCTTTCCCCCTTCTTTCCTCCCTTCTTCCCTCCCTGCTTTCTTTTCTTTCTTTCAATTAAACTTTTCTCATGGTTGCACCGTTTTTCTTCCACCATTTTTATAAGTCAATCTTCTGAGTCTCTCTCTCAGGACCTTGGTTTATTTTGGTTTAGTTCTTATGGTATTTATAAGATGATATGAAGAGTGAAAATATGTATATGTATGACTGATTCACTTTGCTGCACAGTAGAAACTAACACAACATTGTAAAGTAACTATACTCCAATAAAAATTAATTTAAAATATTTAAAAGATGATATGACTGTCAGAGGACCCAGGGATAAAGGAATCTTTCTCCAGACCACTGTTAACACTCCCTATAAAGTTCCAAGTGGAGAAACATATGCAGGGTAAAATGACAAATGAAAAATAAGATGGAACACTAAATGCATGCTAGCTTGATATCACCTATTCTTGTACCATAAAATTTTCCCCAGTTATTTCTCCTGTTAAGAGTCCCCCTCATGCTCCCTCCTGATCACTAAGGCTCTCCAAATATTAGCTAATATCCTAACTTTTAACATATTAGATGAGTTTTACATGTTTTTGAATTTTATGTAAATGGAATTATATAGTATGACAGTCTTTTTTCTCTAGCTTCTTTTGCTAAACACTGTAAAATTCAATCCTGTTGTGTATAACAGCAGTTCATTTATTGTCATTGTTACAGAATTTTCCATCTTATAATACACATTTTTTTTTATTAAAATGAGAACAATTTCAAAGTAAGGAGGCTTTTAAAAATCATTGATATGAGAGGGGAAGAAAGTGCCATTGGTTGACTTCTGACTTGATAGAGCAACCTTACATATAATTATTTAAAACCTTTAGTAACATGGCATCCTACTCCAGTACTCTTGCCTGGAAAATCCCACGGATGGAGGAGCCTGGTAGGCCGTAGTCCATGGGGTCGCTAAGAGTCGGCACGACTGAGCGACTTCACTTTCACTTTTCACTTTCGTGCATTGGAGAAGGAAATGGCAACCCACTCCAGTGTTCTTGCCTGGAGAATCCCAGGGACAGTGGGCCCCCGTCTATGGGGTCGCACAGAGTTGGACAGGACTGAAGCGACTTAACAGCAGCAGCAGCAGTAACACAGAGATATAAATTGCAACATTATTACAAAAGCAAAAATTTATCAAGAAAGACAACCAATCAGAATTGCAGGCTTCTCTTAGAGACTATTTTCACAGGACCTGGCAACAATTTCTCAAGTTTTTGGAATTTTACAAGTCCTGTTGTACAAATGATATTTCCAAGGTTAAATTTACAATTAGAGAGAATATGACAATTGATAACAGCTATTCTATACACAGAAATCTCTCTTTTATACAAAGAAACAAAAGTTACATTGTGAATATTTTCAACCCAAAAACACTTTATCAAATTACATTTTAAAAATAGTTTGGGGTTAAAAAATCGTAACTCTGTGGCTATAGAGGGAAGGAACAACTGCATCTATTTCTGAGACTCCTTTTTTTAAAAAAATCTTTTATTGTTAAATAAAACATAGATATGAAAACAAAATGAATCAAATGTATGGCTTAATGAATTATAAGATTAAAACCACTCAGGTGTGAAATAGAACTTTGCCAGTCACCTAAGAAATCCCTTCCATGTGCCACATCACACAGACTGTCCTATCCCCAGTAGGAAACCACTATCCTGACTTTTATAGTAATTAATTCTTTGTAATTTTTTTGGTAGTTTTATCACCCAAATGTGAATCCCTGGACATAATTGAATGTTGCCCATAAATCTATAGATTCCTTTTGCATCTTTCCCACTTCCTTACCATTTATATTTGTACTAATATTTACTACCAATACAATTACTAAAGATACTAAAGCATTTTGGGTACATATTCTGCTCATTTTCCTCCACCACCAATTTTTGAAAATAGTCATGCCATTTTTATATTGTTCTATATCCTATATAACACTTTGTCCCACTCAATGGACATTGATTCTTAGTTCTACAATAATTATATACTTAATGCTCACAACCAGTCCTTATGTCTAGTTAAGCACATATCTTGTTATCTAGAGCTGCTTCTCTGGGAGATTCTTCCTCAGGAAGAATCATAGTCTTCCTCATGGGAATCATAGTCTCCAAATCTTGCATATTGATTAAAAGTTTCTCTGTGTCATTGTTAAGCCAGTTTTGTTGGATATAAGATCTTTAGCTAAAACTTGCTTTTGTCATATTAAACATGTGGCCCTGTTTTCTTTGGTATCAAATGCTTCTGTTGAAAAAATCTGATGGTAATCTAAATTTGTTCACTTTGTAGATCACAAGTTCTTTTTATCCCAAAATGCCCAGAATATTTTCGCATTTAAAAAAAAAGGCCCAGTAATTTTATGAGAATATATCTTAATATTGGTCTCTCTGGGTCAAAAATTTCTACTATGTAGTGTGTTCTTTTAATGCGTAAGGGAAGGGCTACATGGTTCTGTCTTTCCTTTTTCCTGTTAGTTGACTGTTGGTGATGCAGTTGGTCTGGCCTGCTACTCCTCCAGCTCTTGGCATTTATATCTTCTTTAATTTCTTTCATCAGCAACACATAATTTTCATCATACAGACTTTGTACAATTTTTGTTCAGTTCAGTTCAGTCACTCAGTCGTGTCCAACTCTTTGTGACCCCAAGAATTGCAGCACGCCAGGCCTCCCTGTTCATCACCATNGTGATCTCCTTTTTAAAAATCAGAAATATTCATCAAGTCACAGAATGAGTTCACCTGAGGAACAGAAATGAGTAAAACAAATAAGATTTCTGTTAACATGTCACCAAAATATTAGGCTACTTAAATGAATAAATACATTAATCCTAAGTATAATTTGATTATTTTAAATTCCCATAGGGAAAAAAAAATTCCCATAGAATCTGAAAGGTTGGTTTAGGAAAAATTTCATCCTAGTTTATAACCATTATTGTGAGAGCCATTAGGTACAAAGGAGAGTATTACTTCAAACCTTGCTCCATTCAGCACATCCTAGTTATTCTTTCCTGGTTGACCAAATTCCTCAGGCTTAATATCATTTTATAACAATTTATTACAATATAAGCACTAAAGTTTCCTTTTTTTTTTTTTTTTTTTGAGGTTTCTAAAGGCTATTGAAGAGCCATTTTGCAGAAAATATATAAAGAAAATTTTCTGAAATTTTTTTTGTTAGTAACTGCTAAATTTCAATCTGAATAGTATTTTCTTTTCATGGGGACCATTGTTTACCTAAGTGATAGTCATTGAGTTCTACCAACGAAATAGTCATCAAAAAAAGCAAGAGAGTTCCAGAAAAACATCTGCTTCTGCTTTATTGACTATGCCAAAGCCTTTGACTGTGTGGACCACAAAAAATTCTGGAAAATTCTTCAAGAGATGGGAATACCAGACCACCTTACCTGCCTCCTGAGAAATCTGTATGCAGGTCAGGAAGAAACAGTTAGAACTGGACATGGAACAACAGACTGGTTCCAAATAGGAAAAGGAGTACGTCAAGGCTGTATATTGTCACCCTGCTTATTTAACTTATATGCAGAGTACATCATGAGAAATGCTGGGCTGGAGGAAGCACAAGCTGCAATCAAGATTTCCAGGAGAAATATAAAAAACCTCAGATATGTAGATGATACCACCCTTATGACAGAAAGCAAAAAACTAAAGAGCCTCTTGATCAAAGTGGAAAAGGAGAGTAAAAAAGTTGGCTTAAAACTCAACATTCAGAAAACTAAGATTATGGCATCCAGTCCTTTCACTTCATGGCAAATAGGTGGGAAAACAGTGTCAGACTTTATCTTTTTGGGCTCCAAAAACACTGCAGATGGTGATTGCAGCCATGAAATTAAAAGATGCTTACTCCTTGGAAGGAAAGTTATGACCAAACTAGACAAAATATTAAAAAGCAGAGACATTACTTTGCCAACAAAGTCCATCTAGTCAAAGCTATGGTTTTTCCAGTAGTCACATATGGATGTAAGAGTTGGACTGTGAAGAAAGCTGAGTGCAGAAGAATTGATGCTTTTGAACTGTGGTGTTGAAGAAGACTCTTGAGAGTCCCTTGCACAGCAAGGAGATCCAACCAGTCCATCCTAAAGGAAATCAGTCAACAAAATATTAAAAAGCAGAGACATTACTTTGCCAACAAAGTCCATCTAGTCAAAGCTATGGTTTTTCCAGTAGTCACATATGGATGTAAGAGTTGGACTGTGAAGAAAGCTGAGTGCAGAAGAATTGATGCTTTTGAACTGTGGTGTTGAAGAAGACTCTTGAGAGTCCCTTGCACAGCAAGGAGATCCAACCAGTCCATCCTAAAGGAAATCAGTCCTGAATATTCACTGGAAGGACTGTTGCTGAAGCTGAAACTCCAATACTTTGGCCACCTGATGTGAAGAACTGACTCATTTGAAAAGACCCTGATGCTGGGAAAGATTGAAGGCTGAAGGAGAAGGGGACGACAGGATGAGATGTTTGGACGGCATCATCGACTCGATGGACATGAGTTTGAGTAAACTCCAGGAGTTGGTGATGGACAGGGAGGCCTGGCTGCAGTCCGTGGGGTCGCAAAGAGTCAGGCACAACTGAGGGACTGAACTGAACTGAGTGAAATAAAAGTTCTTTGTTCACCATACAGCTTTGGCAAAGATTAAAATAATAAATGACACATCAAACACATTATAGTTTAAATTATACTGTGAGTTGCCATTCCTTCTCAACAGAGATGATATTTTTTCAGATAGCACACATCTCTGTTGACTGGGTGGCCATTGTTCACTGAATTCTGTATCACATCTGGTTTGTGGAAAGACCGTACTGTAAATACGTAACACAGTTTTAGCTAACACAGTATTGTAAATCAACCATACTCCAATAAAAACTAAATAAAGAAAATAACCAGATATTGGAGTGAAGGTTTTGCACACATCAAGTTCCTGGTGTCATCATATAATACTCTCCATCTACTTCCCTAAGGGTATCATGTTGTTTTTAATTTGTCCGTTCACTCCTCAGGGACAATCATTCTCTTTTTATGATTTATAGTTGGCTCATTAGAAAATATTGCTGAAGGCCTCACCATCCAGTCATATATTCTGCCACATTTAGTGTTCATCACAGGTTACACATCTAGGTTTAATCTCTGGGTCAGGAAGATCCCCTGGAGAAGAGAATGGCAACCCACTCCAGTATTCTTGCCTGGAGAATTCCATGGACAGAGGAGTCTGGCAGGCTACAGTCCATGGGTTTGCAAAAGAGTCAGACACGACTGATAACACATACAGATACAGTTTGCACACAAGCCCACTTATTCACCTTCTATCAAACCTGGTAACTGGTCTTTAAAGACAGAAGATCCACTAGTGACTAGAATGTCCAATAGTCTTTCCTGGGTGAGTGGCTGATAAGCTCATTACTGAAGGGAATGGTACTCTGTTAGAGTCATTGTCCACTTTATTCTTCAGTTGCAGATTTGTTGTCTTCTCAAGCTGATTTCCAGACACAGACAACTTCGGAGCAGAACTTGCCCGCTTTTTGCAGTCACAATCTGCTTTCCATCCCAGAGAGCTGTTTTAGCAACGTATCATCTTGATTTCTGGTCACAAAGAACGAAAACCTCTGCTGTTTGGCATCATCTCCCTTCTCTGATACATTGGTAGTAATTCTCTCATGCCATCTAACACGCAACATTGGGATTGACACACACACCCTTTTATAAAGTAGATAACTAAGAAGGACCTACTGCTCAGGGAACTCTGTTCAATACTCTGTAATAACCTGTATGGGAAAAGAAGCTAAAAAAGAGTGGGTATATTATAACTGATTCACTTTGCTGTATACCTGAAGCTAACACATATTGTAAATCAACTATACTCCAATAAAAACGAAATAAAGAAAATAGGTGGAAACACGGTCTACACATTGTGAATGGAGTAATATCTGTAATCGATAATGTGCAAAGTGATCAACAGCCTTACTACTCGAGGGAGAAGGCTACCATTTACATGGAAATTGACGTCACCTGGGCTCATCAGTCCCCTGGTGGAGGGCATGGCAACCCACTCGGTGTTCTTGCCTGGAGGATCTTACGGACAGAGGAGCCTGGCAGGCTACAGACCATAGGGTCGCACAGAGTCAGTTACGACTGAAGCGACTTGGCACAGCATGGCAAGGGCTCATCAATTACCAGGGGCTAATTAAGTCTTACAATTAAGAGGACTGGGTAGTCATGTGAGTGAAGCAGGGCTTGGCTGAGCAGGGGGCTGCATAAAACGCAAGAGAATAGCCATCTTATATGGCCTGATCACACACCCGGTCACTCACAACTTCTGTCCGCCTGGGCTACGAATCTGAGGTTCCCACAGCCCCCTCCTGCGGTTTGATTAATTTGCTAGACTGGCTAACAGAACTCAGGGAAACACTTACTTGGGTTTACCAGTTTATTAAAGGTTGTGGTAAAGTCCATAGATAAAGCGCCAGTTGAAAGGATATAGAGGGTGAGGTCTGGGAGTTTCCTGAGAGCAGGAGCTTCTGTCCCTGTGAAGTTGGGGTGCACACCATCTGGATTCATGAATGTGTTCACTGATCCAGAAGCTCTCTGAATTCATACTGTTGAGATTTTTACAGAGGCTTCATCTCAGAGACATGATCAATCAACTCCGTTGCTGGCCCCTCTCTCTTTTTAGGAGAATGAGGGGCGAGGCTGAAAATTTCAAGCTTTTAATCATAGCTTGTTTCCCTGGTGGCTCAGATGGTGAAGAATCTGCCTGCAATGCAGGAAAACTGGGTTTGAGCCCTGGGTTGGGAAGATCTCCTGGAGAAGGGCATGGCAATCCACTGCAGTATTCTTGCCTGGAGAATCCCATGGACAGAGGAGCCTGTTGGGCTATAGTCCATGGGGTCTCAGAGAGTCAGACATGACTAAGTGTCTAACACAATCATAGCTTGGTGTTCTTGGTGACCACCCCTCATCCGGGAGCTATTCAAGGGCCTATGAGAGTCACCTCATTAGAACAAAATACACTCCTATTACTCAGGAAATTACAAGGGTTTCAGGAGTTCTCTGCCAGGAACTTGGAGCAGAAACGTATATGTGTGTGTGTGTTTATATATATATATATATATTTTTTTTTTTTTTCTATTATTACACACATGGTGATTGGTTTAGGTAGTGTGGCACTCAGGGTAAGAACAAAGGGAATGGATGGGTAGAGTAAAAAGGAAAAATAGTGAAACAGGTAGGAGGCATATCATAAAAGATCTTGTAAGCCATGTTGGAGAGTTTTGACAGTGTTATACTTAACAGGAAGGAAAAGGAATTTGTTCCAAATTAAGAACTGCTAATAGCTTTGTGGTTACCACATTTTAGATGAGATTTTCTGAATTTTATTTCTCTTAGAAAACTATTTATTAGTTGAGAGAATAAAAACCCCAAATGGATCGTCAAAGCAGTTTAAAATTGGAACAGCTTTTATTAAACAATATTTTAATGAATCAAGATTAAGCAAGTCAGAACTATATGTCTCAAATTTTCCTTGAAATGTACATAAGTACCACAACAGCATCAGTTCATTTCAGTTCAGTCGCTCAGTCGTCTCCGACTCTTTGCGACCCCATGAATCGCAGCACGCCAGGCCTCCTTATCCATCACCATCTCCCGGAGTTCACTCAGACTCACGTCCATCGAGTCCGTGATGCCATCCAGCCATCTCATCCTCGGTCGTCCCCTTCTCCTCCTGCCCCCAATCCCTCCCAGCATCAGAGGCTTTTCCAATGAGTCAACTCTTCGCATGAGGTGGCCAAAGTACTGGAGTTTCAGCTTCAGCATCATTCCTTCCAAAGAAATCCCAGGGTTGATCTCCTTCAGAATGGCCTGGTTGGATCTCCTTGCAGTCCAAGGGACTCTCAAGAGTCTTCTCCAACACCACAGTTCAAAGCATCGATTCTTCGGCGCTCAGCTTTCTTCACAGTCCAACTTTCACATCCATACATGACCACAGGAAAAACCATAGCCTTGACTAGGCGGACCTTAGTCGGCAAAGTAATGTCTCTGCTTTTGAATATACTATCCAGGTTGGTCATAACTTTTCTTCCAAGGAGTAAGCCTCTTTTAATTTCATGGCTGCAGTCACCATCTGCAGTGATTTTGGAGCCCAAAAAAATAAAGTCTGACACTGTTTCCACTGTTTCCCCATCTATTTCCCATGAAGTGATGGGACCGGATGCCATGATCTTCGTTTTCTGAATGTTGAGCTTTAAGCCAACTTTTTCGCTCTCCTCCTTCACTTTCATCAAGAGGCTTTTTAGCTCCTCCTCACTTTCTGCCATAAGGGTGGTGTCATCAGCATATCTGAGGTTATTGATATTTCTCCCGGCAATCTTGATTCCAGCTTGTGTTTCTTCCAGTCCAGCGTTTCTCATGATGTACTCTGCATATAAGTTAAATAAGCAGGGAGACAATATACAGCCTTGACGTACTCCTTTTCCTATTTGGAACCAGTCTGTTGTTCCATGTCCAGTTCTAACTGTTGCTTCCTGACCTGCATACAGATTTCTCAAGAGGCAGGTTAGGTGGTCTGGTATTCCCATCTCTTTCAGAATTTTCCACAGTTTATTGTGATCCACACAGTCAAAGGCTTTGGCATAGTCAATAAAGCAGAAATAGATGTTTTTCTGGAACTCTCTTGCTTTTTCCATGATCCAGCGGATGTTGGCAATTTGATCTCTGGTTCCTCTGCCTGTTCTAAAACCAGCTTGAACATCAGGGAGTTCACGGTTCACATATTGCTGAAGCCTGGCTTGGAGAATTTTGAGCATTACTTTACTAGCGTGTGAGATGAGTGCAATTGTGCGGTAGTTTGAGCATTCTTTGGCATTGCCTTTCTTTGGAATTGGAATGAAAACTGACCTTTTCCAGTCCTGTGGCCACTGCTGAGTTTTCCAAATTTGCTGGCATATTGAGTGCAGCACTTTCACAGCATCATCTTCCAGGATTTGAAACAGCTCAACGGGAATTCCATCACCTCCACTAGCTTTGTTCTTAGTGATGCTTTCTAAGGCCCACTTGACTTCACATTCCAAGATGTCTGGCTCTAGATTAGTGATCACATCCTCATGATTATCTGGGTCGTGAAGATCTTTTCTGTACAGTTCTTCTGTGTATTCTTGCCACCTCTTCTTAATATCTTCTGCTTCTGTTAGGTCCATACCATTTCTATCCTTTATCGAGCCCATCTTTGCATGAAATGTTCCCTTGGTATCTCCAATTCTCTTGAAGAGATCTCTAGTCTTTCCCATTCTGTTGTTTTCCTCTATCTCTTTGCATTGATTGCTGAAGAAGGCTTTCTTATCTCTTCTTGCTATTCTTTGGAACTCTGCATTCAGATGCTTATATCTTTTCTTTTCTCCTTTGCTTTTCGCCTCTCTTCTTTTCAGTGCTATTTGTAAGGCTTCTCCAGACAGCCATTTTGCTTTTTTGCATTTCTTTTCCATGGGGATGGTCTTGATCCCTGTCTCCTGTACAATGTCACGAACCTCATTCCATAGTTCATCAGGAACTCTGTCTATCAGATCTAGGCCCTTAAATCTATTTCTCACTTCCACTGTATAATCATAAGGGATTTGATTTAGGTCATACCTGAATGGTCTAGCGGTTTTCCCTACTTTCTTCAATTTAAGTCTGAATTTGGAAATAAGGAGTTCATGATCTGAGCCACAGTCAGCTCCTGGTCTTGTTTTTGTTGACTGTATAGAGCTTCTCCATCTTTGGCTGCAAAGAATATAATCAATCTGATTTCGGTGTTGACCATCTGGTGATGTCCATGTGTAGAGTCTTCTCTTGTGTTGCTGGAAGAGGGTGTTTGCTATGACCAGTGCATTTTCTTGGCAAAACTCTATTAGTCTTTGCCCTGCTTCATTCCGCATTCCAAGGCCAAATTTGCCTGTTACTCCAGGTGTTTCTTGACTTCCTACTTTAGCATTCCAGTCCCCTATAATGAAAAGGACATCTTTTTTGGGTGTTAGTTCTACAAGGTCTTGTAGGTCTTCATAAAACCGTTCAACTTCAGCTTCTTCAGCATTACTGGTTGGGGCATAGACTTGGATAACTGTGATATTGAATGGTTTGCCTTGGAAACGAACAGAGATCATTCTGTCGTTTTTGAGATTGCATCCAAGTACTGCATTTCGGACTCTTTTGTTGACCATGATGGCTACTCCATTTCTTCTGAGGGATTCCTGCCCGCAGTAGTAGATATAATGGTCATCTGAGTTAAATTCACCCATTCCAGTCCATTTTAGTTCGCTGATTCCTAGAATGTCGACGTTCACCCTTGCCATCTCTTGTTTGACCACTTCCAATTTGCCTTGATTCATGGACCTGACATTCCAGGTTCCTATGCAATATTGTTCTTTACAGCATCGGATCTTGCTTCTATCACCAGTCACATGCACAACTGGGTATTGTTTTTGCTTTGGCTCCATCCCTTCATTCTTTCTGGAGTTATTTCTCCACTGATCTCCAGTAGCATATTGGGCACCTAACGACCTGGGGAGATTCTCTTTTGATATCCTATCATTTTGCCTTTTCATACTGTTCATGGGGTTCTCAAGGCAAGAATACTGAAGTGGCTTGCCATTCCCTTCTCCAGTGGACCACGTTCTGTCAGACCTCTCCACCATGACCCGCCCGCCTTGGGTTGCCCTGCAGGCATGGCTTGGTTTCATTGAGTTAGACAAGGCCCTGGTCCTAGTGTGATTAGATTGACTAGTTTTCTGCGAGTATGGTTTCAGTGTGTCTGCCCTCTGATGCTCTCTTGCAACACCTACCATCTTACTTGGGTTTCTCTTACCTTGGGCGTGGGTTGTCTCTTCACGGCTGCTCCTTACCTTGGACGAGGGGTATCTCCTTACCACCGCAGTTCCTGACCTTCAACGTGGGACAACAGAATAGTTTATTAAAAATCTGGAAATTGATTAGTAAACACAATAAGCAACTAATCACAATAAACAGCATATCTTCTTCATCACTTTGCTGTTCAGTTCAGTTGCTCAGTCGTGTCCAACTCTTTGCAACCCTGTGGATTGCAACACACAAGGACTCCTTGTCCATCACCAACTCCCAGAGTTTACTCAAACTCATGTCCATTGAGTCGGTGATGCCATCCAACCATCTCATCCTCTGTCATCCCCTTCTTCTTCAGCCTTCAATCTTTCCCAGCATCAGGGTCTTTTCAAGTGAGTCAGCTCTTCGCATCAGGTGGTCAAAGTATCAGAGTTTTAGCTTCAGCATCAGTCCTTCCAATGAATATTCAGGACTGATTTCCTTTAGCATGTACTGGTTGGACGTTCTTACAGTCCAAGGGACTCTCAAGAGTCTTCTCCAACACCACAGCTCAAAAGCATCAATTCTTCCACATTCAGCCTTCTTCATAGTCCAACTCTCACATCCATACATGACTACTGGAAAAACCAATAGCCTTGACTAGACAGACGTTTGTTGGGCAAGTAATGTCTCTGCTTTTTAACATGTTGCCTAGGGTGGTCATAACTTTTCTTCCAAGGAGCAAGTGTCTTTTAATTTCATAACTGCAGTCACCATCTGCAGTGATTTTGGAGCCCCCCAAAATAAAGTATGTCACTGTTTCCACCGTTTGCCCATCTATTTGCCATGAAGTGATGGGACCAGATGCCATGATCTTAGTTTTCTGAATGTCAAGTTTTAAGCCAACTTTTTCACCCTTATCTTTCATCAAGAGGCTCTTTAGTTCTTCTTTGCGTTCTGCCATAGGGGTGGTGTCATCTGCATATCAGAGGTTATTGATATTTCTCCCAGCAATCTTGATTCCAGCTTGTGCTTCACCAACTTTGGCATTTCACATGATGTACTCTGCATATAAGTTAAATAAGCAGGGTGACAATATACAGCCTTGATGTACTCCTTTTCCTATTTGGAACCAGTCTGTTGTTCCATGTCCAGTTCTAACTGTTTCTTCCTGACCTGCATACGGATTTCTCAGGAGGCAGGTAAGGTGGTCTGGTATTCCCATGTCTTTAAGAATTTTCCAGTTTGTTGTGACCCACACAGTCAAAGGCTTTGGTGGAGTCAATAAAGCAGAAGCAAATGTTTTTCTGGAACTCTTTTGCGTTCTCAATGATCCAACTGATGTTGGCAATTTGATCTCTGGTTCTGCTGCCTTAGATTTTCCCTGATGGCTCAGACAGTAAAGCATCTGTCTACAATGTGGGTGACCTGGGTTCGATCCCTGGGTAGGGAAGATTCCCTGGAGAAGGAAATAGCAACTCACTCCAGTACTCTTGCCTAGAAAATCCCATGGATGGAGGAGCTTGGTGCAGGCTATTGTCCATGGGGTTGCAAAGAGTCAGACACGACTGAGAGACGTCACTTTCATTTTTCTCTGCCTTTTCTAAATACATCTTGAACATCTGGAAGTTCACGGTTCATGTACTGTTGAAGCCTGGCTTGAGAATTTTGAGCATCACTTTTCTAGCATGTGAGATGAGTGCAATGGTGTGGTAGTTTGAGCATTCTTTGGCATTGCCTTTCTTTGGAATTGGAATGAAAACTGACCTTTTCCAGTCCTGTGGCCACTGCTGAGTTTTCCAATTTGCTGGCATATTGAGTGCAGCACTTTCACAACATCATCTTTTAGTATTTGAAATAGCTCAATTGGAGTTCCATTACCTCCACTTGCTTTGTTCATAGTGATGCGTCCTAAGGCCTACTTGACTTCACATTCCAAAACAATATCCAAAACACTTTGCTGACAAAGTTCTGAATAGTCAAAGCTATGGTTTTCCAGTGATCATGTGTGGATATGAGAATTGGCGTAAACAAGGCTGAAAGCTGAAGAATCGGTGCTTTAGAATTGTGGTACTGGAGAAAACTTTTGAGAGTTCCTTGAACTGCAAAGAGATCAAACCAGTCAATTCTACAGGAAATCAACCCTGAATATTCATTGAAAAGACATGATGATGCTCCAATATTTTGGTCACTTGATGTAAAAAGCCAACTCATTGGAAAAGGCCCTGATGTTCAGAAAGATTGAAGGGAAAAGGAGAAGGGAGCAGCAGGAGATCAGATGGTTAGAGAGCATTACTGACTCAAAGGATGTGAACTTTAGCAAACTCCAGGAGATAGTGAAGGACAGAGGAGTCTGGCGTATTGCAGTCCATGGGGTTACAAAGAGTGGGACACAATGCAGCAACTTAACAACTTCTTCATAAATATATTACACACAAATTCATGCAGCATTTACACACATACAGACATGCATACACACACACACATATCTATACACAGAAACCGTCTCTTGGTTCTAAAATGCAGTATTATATCATTACCACCTTCAGTCAAAATATATTTGTAAGAAATCCCTTCTGATACTTGGATTGTGTCACCATATTGAACTAACACCTTGAAAAATTGATGAATCAATCATTTTGAGAAGCTTCAGTATTAAAAAATAAAATACTGGATTGTAACACTTGTTATTTTCCAATATATAATATACAAATTTCAGAAACTGTCCCTCTGTCAGCTTCTGTCATGAAATTACATACTGTGTATGTTTGCCCACATGAGTTGTTCAGTGACTGAATGAAAGAGCAGAATAATTTCTCTTCTTACATTCCCACTTGTGTTCAAATAATACCTTTCTTTAAAGAAATATATTGCTTTGCCTATACTACTTCATAAAAATCAGAATCATCAGTACAGAAAAATAACTCACATTATCCCACCTAAGGAAAAGGGCTAAAGTTTACCAAACAAGCTTCCTAAGTTTCAGTGTGGGTTCTGATTCTGACTTTGTCATATTATTAGCTCTGTAACTTTTGGAGTCTCCAGTTTTTTAAAAAAATAAAAAGATGATAACAGTATGTCACTTTTCACGCCAATATGGTTGGAGGGCAAAATTTATTCATTCAAAACTATTTATCGATCGCCTACTCTTGGTAGAGCACTGAGAAGCTAATGAAAAACAAGGACAGTCTCTGCTCTCAAGAGATTTATGGGCCAGTTGGGAGGCTAGACAAGTAAACAAACAGGCAGTCCTATTAGCCTAGGATACCATGAAAACTCATGAGGATTAATGCAAAGATGTTATTTATCATTTTAGATGCTGGTATGAAAATTACTCTGGGTATCTTACAACATGCACTCGAAAACATATACTCGGGTAAACAACTTGATGTGGAAGAGAAAGCTCAAAAGACACTTTCCATCTGTAGCATGTGATTGCCACACAGACTTCTAGTCAGGTGGGTCTGTAAGCTACAGGGCCTTGTGTTTGTTGAGCCTCGGGGCTAATGCAGCAGGCAGTTTGGAGAAGAGTGGAACTGCTCTCCACAAGAGAGGTGGGGAAGCGAGCTAAGGCAGGAGGGAGATATCAGACCTGTCAGTGGCAGAAGATAGAGGAGACAGCAAGAAGGAGAAGCAGCAAAGTATGTAACAGGATTTCTTTCACTGAGCTACTTACTGTGCCAAGCTATGGTGCTGAGTACTCTTCAAATAAATCTTAGGATGCCAACAAGGCGAGAAGGTAGGTCATATTATACTTATTTTAGAGTTGATAAGATAGAACAGTTAGGTGTAGGCTGTTTTGGAATGGTTATGCAGCAAACACCATCTCTTCTGTCTCTCCTATGAAGTCACCAGTTAATCTAGCATCTAGTCTCCAGTTAATTAGCATAATGCTAATATTTTCTAGCAGTATTCCCAACCTTTTTGGCACCAGCGACCAATTTCATAGAAGACAATTTTTCTATAGACTGGGGCTGAGGGGGTGGTTTCAGGGGATGATTCAAGTGCATTACATTTATTGTGCACTTTATTTCTAATCTAATGCCACCTCTGATTTGATAGGAGGTACCCATCCACATCCTGGAGGTTAAGGATCCCTGTTTTATAGAATTGGGTTTGGGAGAAGTGGCTTGAAGAGAAGCTGGAGAATACAGTTGAAAAAAATCCAGGTTATACATCAAATGGGCATCTAGTTCAATGTGAGAGGCTTAGAAACTACTTGCCCCTAAAAGTGTGATTTGAACAGACTTGAGAGAGACTATGATTCAGCCAGACTGTGGGTGTGATATAGGATATATTAAGCAGAGAGAAGAGAATATCTCAAGGCTCGGAGCCAAGAGTACCTGTAGAATATTTGGTGGTACTGGTTTAGTCGCTAAATCATGTCCAACTCTTGAAACCTCCAGGACTATAGCCCACCAGGCTCCTCCACCCATAGGATTTCCCAGGGCAAGAATGCTGGAGTGGGTTGCCATTTCCTTCTCCAGGGGATCTTCCTGACCCAGGGTTTGAATCTTGGTCTCTTGCATTGCAGGCGAGCTCCTGCACTTCAGGCAGATTCTTTACCAACTGAGCTATGAAAGAAGTCAGAACATTTGAGAAACTATTAAATGTTAACTTTCACTCTAAGAGAGTCATGCATAATAAAGACTATTTATAGGACTTTTTTTCAGTTTCTCTCTTTCTTGCTTTCTCTTCTTTAACTAAGCATGGCTCCCATGAGGGTTATACTGCCCATGAACATTCTGAATATACATAAAAGATATGGAAGATATCACAGCAACTGATTATGTCAAAGGAGTGGTGGTGAAGTATCACTGCCTACTGTAAATCATTAACAAAGGATATCCATCCATTTTATTAAATATATTTGTTCTGCTGTTGTATCAAATCTATCACAGATGTCCTCTTTATGTTCCCCTACTGCCATCCAAAATTGGGCATCCTTGGTGTTCTGTGGGTTTGATTATAATGGTTAAAGCTGAGAGCCAAAGAAGTGATGCTTTTGAACTGTGGTGTTGGAGAAGGCTCTTGAGAGTCCTTGGACTTCAAGGAGATACAACCAGTCCATTCTGAAGGAGATCAGCCCTGGGATTTCTTTGGAGGGAATGATGCTGAAGCTGAAACTCCAGTACTTTGGCCACCTCATGCTAGGAGTTGACTCATTGGAAAAGACTCTGATGCTGGGAGGGATTGGGGGCAGGAGAAGAAGGGGACGACCGAGCATGAGATGGCTGGATGGCATCACAGACTCGATGGACGCGAGTCTGAGTGAACTCCGAGAGATGGCAATGAACAGGGAGGCCTGGCGTGCTGCGAGGCATGGGGTCGCAAAGAGTCGGGCGCGACTGAGCGACTGAACTGAACTGAAGGTCTTCATGCTGTTTGTCTTTCCTTGCCAATTAATTCCTCATACTGCTATCCAAATATATGTAGAAAGTCCTCCGGCCACGATCCTTAGTGCAATCCTTAATAAATTCGGTTTAGACTCCTTAACCTGGAAATTTGTTTCTAATGTTCTTTGGGAGTTTGGTATTCCTTCAAGCCCAAATGCTATTACTTTTCAACATATGTGTCCACCAAAGCGCATTCTCTGAACATGCCCTTTATTTGTATATACTGGTGCTTTCATTCGCCATACTTGGACCTCACAAAGTATCCTGTGTCCCCTTGCAAAGTCCTACCTTCCTCTGAATTCCAGCTCTTTGACATTGCATGAGTGTGTGTTCAGTCGTGTCTGACTCTTTGCCATCACGTGGACTGTGGCCCGCCAGGCTCCTCTGTCCGTGGGGTTATCTCAGCAAGAATCCTGGGGTGGATTGCCATTTCCTTCTCCAGGGGATCTCTCCGACCCAGGGATCCAGCTTGTGTCACTTGTGTCTCTTGCATTGGTGGGTGAGCACTTTACCACTGAGCCACCTGGACATCCCCTTTCACGGAGACTTCCTGATTCTCTATTCACTACTCCTGATAGAGCAAAGATGAGATTAATTCCTCAGCTGACTATCCATTGAGTTTTAGGTTTATTTTATATATCGTGTATATCTGTAATACGTTCGGTCATCATTGCACACTACCCCTCTTGCTGGTCTCTAAGTTCTTGAGAGGCAAACATCTCTGGCCCCAAAACTTGGGTGAGGCCTGTGAAGGCCAATATGCATTCCTATGATTCTTAGCCTTCTGGAAATTTGTGAGCCTAGGGACCTATCTTCTTCTCTGTTACTCTTCCTCATTCAAAAAATATTTATCGAGAGAATTGCCTGGTGTCCCAGTGGTTAGGACTCTGTGTTTTCACTGCTGAGGGCCCAAGTTCAATCGCTGGTTGGGGAACTAAGATCTTACACACGGAGCAGCCAAACAAAAAAAAAAAAAAAAAAGGAGAAAATTATAGAGCATTTGCTATGTGCCTAGCATATAGCTTTAGGGGACAGAAAATGATAAGGACAACATGTTTCCTGTCTCTGTGAATGTATAATTTTGGTAAAGGGGTAAGTGAAAAAATTAACCACCAAATAATTACACAGAACTATAGAATTTCAGTTGTATAAGTGCTTAAAGAAACATAAGGACCTAATCAAAAAGTGAGCCAAAGAACTAAACAGACATTTCTCCAAAGACATACAAATGGCTAACAAACACATGAAAAGATGCCCAACATCACTCATTATCAGAGAAATGCAAATCAAAACCACAATGAGGTACCATTTCACACCAGTCAGAATGGCTGCGATCCAAAAGTCTACAAGCAATAAATGCTGGAGAGGGTGTGGAGAAAAGGGAATCCTCTTACAGTGTTGGTGGGAATGTAAACTAGTACAGGCACTATGGAGAAGAGTGTGGAGAGTCCTTCAAAAACTGGAAATAGAACTGCCTTATGACCCAGCAATCCCACTGCTGGGCATATACACTGAGGAAAGCAGAATTGAAAGAGACACATGTACCCCAATGTTCATTGCAGCACTGTTTACAATAGCCAGGACATGGAAGCAACCTAGATGTCCATCAGCAGACGAATGGATAAGAAAGCTGTGGTACATATACACAATGGAGTATTACTCAGCCATTAAAAAGAATACATTTGAATTCGTTCTAATGAGGTGGATGAAACTGGAGCCTATTATACAGAGTGAAGTAAGCCAGAAAGAAAAACATCAATACAGTATACTAATGCATATATATGGAATTTAGAAAGAAGGTAATGATAACCCTGTGAGACAGCAAAAGAGACACAGATGTATAGAACAGTCTTTTGGACTCTGTGGGAGAGGGCCAGAGCAGGATGATATGGAAGCATGGCATTGAAACATGTAAAATATCATATGTGAAACAAATCGCCAGTCCAGGTTTAATGCATGATACAGGATGCTTGGGGCTGGTGCACTGGGATGACCCAGAGGGATGGTACAGGGAGGGAGGAGGGAGGGGGGTTCAGGATTGGGAACACATGTACACCCGTGGCGGATTCATGTCAGTATATGGCAAACCCAATACAATATTGTAAAGTAAAATAAATAAATTAAAAAAAAAGAAACGTAAGACACTCTATTATCAATATACTCTGAACTGTCATGCCACCAGTCAATTTTTCCATTAAAGTACTCGCCGTAGTGAGTCCTGTACCTGCATTCCATTGAAAATACACAGGCCAATCCTGTAGCTTTTTCACTGAGTGCTCAGTCTACCAATTTGCCCTAACTCACACCTGGCTCCGCCCTTTCCACGCCCCCCACCCACCTTACACCACTTAAAGTTGTCTTAAAGTTCTCATTAGTAGAGGCTACTCTATTAGGTCAGGAGGCATTCTTCTCACTCTCCCTCAACCTCCAGGCTGGCCCAACCATGTTCTGCTTCCATTCCAAGGCTTTTCCAACCTCAGCCTAAAGCTCTACTTTTCAAACTTACATTAAGCATTTGGAAAGAGCTTTGTAATGTATAATCAGGGAACTGAGAGACAGCTAGTGTGGCTGTTTTTTTTTTTTTTTTTTCCTGGCTGCACTGAGCAGCATGTGGGATCTTAGTTCCCTGTTCTGGGATCAAACCCATGCCCCCAACCACTGGACAGCCAGGGAAGTCCATGGCTGGAGTATTGATTGGGGGAAAGTGTTTTACAAACGAAGACTGAAGGGACAGACAGAGCTCAGACCACGCAGTCCTGTGGGCCATTGTTACCTGACTCAAATGTTAAAGAATCCACCTACCAACCCAGGAGCTGCAGGTTTGAACCCTTGGGCCAGGAAGATCTTATGGAGGAGGAAATGGCAATCTACTCCAGTATTCTTGCTGAGATAATCCCATGGATAGACAAACCTAGTGGGCTAGAGTCCATGCAATCACAAGGAGTCAGACACGATTGAGCATGCATGCACACACCAATGAAAAACCAGGTGTGAAGAGTTCAGCTGAGTGGAGCTCTTACGTGTCCCCTGCCTACAAAAACGAACCAAAATGAAAGCAGTAATCAAGCCTTTAATCACTGTAATAGCATAAGCAAAAGGCTAAACGAGAGGAAAAACCGACTCTAGTTTCCATTCCCCCCACTGAAATGGAGCCAGCATAGGGTAAGTGAATTAGCACAGCTCTGGAGAGAGTAGTCTCCCAGCTAAGGAACCCCCTGCCCCGCCCTACCCAAGCAAAAGACTCCTGAAGTTTTATGAGACTTGGGGCAGGAGGCAGGGAGACATCAGTCTGAAGACAGATCACTTGGGAACTCTGAAACCTCGCATGGTGAAACTGTGGCATCCTGGATGAGAAAAACCTTGGAAACCTGATTCTTAGAAAGAGCTGGGGCTCATCAGGCAGGAAAATCGAAGGGGGACTCTCATCACCTCTGTAGCCAAAGCATCGGATCATAACCTCCACCCAGGAAGATATCCACATGGTGACACTTGGGCATGGCCCCATAGGACTTGGATGGGTGGGGGGCAGTTCCCAGCTGCCCAAGGCCTGGAGAGATGGTTATACTCTGCATGTTAGTGAAGCCAGTGTGCTGGTCACCAGTAAGGTCACCAGTAAGGAGAGGCTGGGTCAACTGAGTGGGGTATTGGGGAACAAAGCATCTGCCTAATTTAGAGCCCTAAGCCACCCAAGAGATACCCCACGTCCAAGGTAAGAGAAATGCAAATAAGATGGTAGGCATTGAGAGAGGGCATCAGAGGGCAGACAGACTGAAACCAAATCACAGAAAACTAGCCAATCTGATCACATGGACCACAGCCTTGTCTAACTCAGTGAAACTAAGCCATGCTCTGTGGGGCCATCCAAGATGGGTGGGTCATGGTGGAGAGGTCTTACAGAATGTGGTCTGCTGGAGAAGGGAATGGAAAACCACTTTAGTATTCTTTCCTTGAGAACCCCATGAACAGTATGAAAAGGCAAAAAGATAGGACACTGAAAGATGAACTCCCCAAGTCAGTAGGTGCCCAATGTGCTACTGGAGATCACTGGAGAAATAACTCTAGAAAGAATGAAGGGATGGAGCCAAAGCAAAAACAAAACCCAGCTGTGGATGTGACTGGTGACAGAAGCAAGGTTCTATACTGTAAAGAGCAATATTGCATAGGAACCTGGAATGTTTGGTCCATGAATCAAGGCAAATTGGAAATGGTCAAACAGGAGTTGGCAAGAGTGAACATCAACATTCTAGGAATCAGCAAACTAAGATGGACTGGAATGGATGAATTTAACTCAGATGACCACTATATCTACTACCGTGGGCAGGAATCCCTTAGAAGAAATGGAGTAGCCATCATAGTCAACAAAACAGTCCGCAATGCAGTACTTGGATGCAATCTCAAAAACAACAGAATGATTTCTGTTTGTTTCCAAGGCAAACCATTCAATATCACAGTAATCCAGGTCTATGCCTTGACCAGTAATGCTGAAGAATCTGAAACTGAACAGTTCTATGAAGACCTACAAGACCTTTTAGAACTAACACCCCCAAAAGATGTCCTTTTCATTATAGGAGACTGGAATGCAAAAGTAGAAAGTCAAGAAACACGTAGGGTAACAGGCAAATTTGGCCTTGGAGTACGGAATGAAGCAGGGCAAAGGCTAGTAGAGGTCTGCCAAGAGAACGTACTGGTCATAGCAAACACCCTCTTCAAACAACACAAGAGAAGACTCTACACATGGACATTACCAGATGGTCAACACCGAAATGAGATTGATTGTATTCTTTGCAGCCAAAGATGGAGAAGCTCTATACAGTCGGCAAAAACAAGACCAGGAGCTGACTGTGGCTCAGATCATGAGCTCCTTATTGCCAAATTCAGACTGAAATTGAAGAAAGTGGAGAAAACCATTCAGGTATGACCTAAATCAAATCCCTTATGACTATACAGTGGAAGTGAGAAATAGATTTAAGGGACTAGATCTGATAGAGTGCCTGATGAACTATGGATGGAGGTTCATGACATTATACAGGAGACAGGGATCAAGACCATCCCCAAGAAAAAGAAATGCCAAAAAGCAAAATGGCTGTCTGAGGAGGCCTTACAAATAGCTGTGAAGAGAAGGGAAGCGAAAAGCAAAGATATTCCCATTTGAATGGAGAGTTCCAAAGAATAAGATGTGTATAAGAGACAGGTCCATGGCTGGAGTATTGATTGGGGGAAAGTGTTTTACAAACGAAGACTGAAGGGACAGACAGAGCTCAGACCACGCAGTCCTGTGGGCCATTGTTACCTGACTCAAATGTTAAAGAATCCACCTACCAACCCAGGAGCTGCAGGTTTGAACCCTTGGGCCAGGAAGATCTTATGGAGGAGGAAATGGCAATCTACTCCAGTATTCTTGCTGAGATAATCCCATGGATAGACAAACCTAGTGGGCTAGAGTCCATGCAATCACAAGGAGTCAGACACGATTGAGCATGCATGCACACACCAGTGAAAAACCAGGTGTGAAGAGTTCAGCTGAGTGGAGCTCTTACGTGTCCCCTGCCTACAAAAACGAACCAAAATGAAAGCAGTAATCAAGCCTTTAATCACTGTAATAGCATAAGCAAAAGGCTAAACGAGAGGAAAAACCGACTCTAGTTTCCATTCCCCCCACTGAAATGGAGCCAGCATAGGGTAAGTGAATTAGCACAGCTCTGGAGAGAGTAGTCTCCCAGCTAAGGAACCCCCTGCCCCGCCCTACCCAAGCAAAAGACTCCTGAAGTTTTATGAGACTTGGGGCAGGAGGCAGGGAGACATCAGTCTGAAGACAGATCACTTGGGAACTCTGAAACCTCGCATGGTGAAACTGTGGCATCCTGGATGAGAAAAACCTTGGAAACCTGATTCTTAGAAAGAGCTGGGGCTCATCAGGCAGGAAAATCGAAGGGGGACTCTCATCACCTCTGTAGCCAAAGCATCGGATCATAACCTCCACCCAGGAAGATATCCACATGGTGACACTTGGGCATGGCCCCATAGGACTTGGATGGGTGGGGGGCAGTTCCCAGCTGCCCAAGGCCTGGAGAGATGGTTATACTCTGCATGTTAGTGAAGCCAGTGTGCTGGTCACCAGTAAGGTCACCAGTAAGGAGAGGCTGGGTCAACTGAGTGGGGTATTGGGGAACAAAGCATCTGCCTAATTTAGAGCCCTAAGCCACCCAAGAGATACCCCACGTCCAAGGTAAGAGAAATGCAAATAAGATGGTAGGCATTGAGAGAGGGCATCAGAGGGCAGACAGACTGAAACCAAATCACAGAAAACTAGCCAATCTGATCACATGGACCACAGCCTTGTCTAACTCAGTGAAACTAAGCCATGCTCTGTGGGGCCATCCAAGATGGGTGGGTCATGGTGGAGAGGTCTTACAGAATGTGGTCTGCTGGAGAAGGGAATGGAAAACCACTTTAGTATTCTTTCCTTGAGAACCCCATGAACAGTATGAAAAGGCAAAAAGATAGGACACTGAAAGATGAACTCCCCAAGTCAGTAGGTGCCCAATGTGCTACTGGAGATCACTGGAGAAATAACTCTAGAAAGAATGAAGGGATGGAGCCAAAGCAAAAACAAAACCCAGCTGTGGATGTGACTGGTGACAGAAGCAAGGTTCTATACTGTAAAGAGCAATATTGCATAGGAACCTGGAATGTTTGGTCCATGAATCAAGGCAAATTGGAAATGGTCAAACAGGAGTTGGCAAGAGTGAACATCAACATTCTAGGAATCAGCAAACTAAGATGGACTGGAATGGATGAATTTAACTCAGATGACCACTATATCTACTACCGTGGGCAGGAATCCCTTAGAAGAAATGGAGTAGCCATCATAGTCAACAAAACAATCCGCAATGCAGTACTTGGATGCAATCTCAAAAACAACAGAATGATTTCTGTTTGTTTCCAAGGCAAACCATTCAATATCACAGTAATCCAGGTCTATGCCTTGACCAGTAATGCTGAAGAATCTGAAACTGAACAGTTCTATGAAGACCTACAAGACCTTTTAGAACTAACACCCCCAAAAGATGTCCTTTTCATTATAGGAGACTGGAATGCAAAAGTAGAAAGTCAAGAAACACNTGGAAGCATGTGGTGTGGAGTTCACTGGTCAGGGGATCAGGGCGTGACTCTTGAGTGGCAGGTGACAAACATGAGGAAAGAGCATGCACAGCCATCAGTTTTCCAAGAGCGAATACCAGAGGCATCTGTCTGGCTTTGGGCGATAGCTGGGGCTGCAGGGTTGTGTTCCCAGCTACAGCTCCTAGCAGCATTTGACTGGCTGCAGGGGCAGTCACAGGCGGGTGGGCTCCTGGCAGCACCCACGTGGCAGCATCAACAGCCTGCCCATCCTGGGTGCTTCTGCAGGTGTGGAAGAAAGGCAGGATGCTTGGAGTCATCTTTGAGGAAGTCCTTCCCAAAAAGAAGGGCTGGGTGAGCCCAGATGGCTCCTGGGAAAGCACCATCTTGTTCCATTTCTTCAGTGGAAGAAATTGAGCACAGGTTTCTTCAGTGGCAAAGAGAAAGCAATCTTTGCCTCTTCTCTCTGCATACAGGACATCTGTATAGACCTTAGTCAGAGGTCTATAGACACAGACCTCTGGTCTATAGCCAAAGATGTCTATGCTACTGCTAACTCACTTCAGTCGTGTCCGACTCTGTGTGACCCCATAGACGGCAGCCCACCAGGCTCCCCCATCCCTGGGATTCTCCAGGCAAGAATACTGGAGTGGGTTGCCATTCCCTTCTCCAATGCATGAAAGAGAAAAGTGAAAGTGAAGTCGCTCAGTCTGTCTGACTGTTAGCGACCCCATGGACTGCAGCCCACCAGGCTACTCCGTCCATTGGATTTTCCAGGCAAGAGTACTGGGGTGGGGTGCCATTGCCTTCCCTGAGAGATGTCTATAGACATCTGTATAAGCATCCTAATAGACCTTAGCTAATGATAGTCAGGGAGAGGTGGAAAGACTGCCACGAGGCAAGCAGCGTGAGTGTGATGGTCCACTAGGTACTAAAAGGCTCCTGCTTCCCTCAACTAATGGGTCCAGGTCAAGCCAAGCCAGGCTTGTTAGAAGCCGTTTCTACTTCCATCGTGTTCTCTGCTCCAGCTGGTGGGAGTACAGGATGTCTGGCGGATAGTTTAGCAGAGGACACA
Source organism: Oreotragus oreotragus (assembly GCA_006410675.1). Taxonomy (NCBI): domain Eukaryota; kingdom Metazoa; phylum Chordata; class Mammalia; order Artiodactyla; family Bovidae; genus Oreotragus; species Oreotragus oreotragus. The sequence goes on along the minus strand of SJYX01023887.1, from coordinate 130,492 downwards.
CCAAGCGGGGTGCCAGTCCCTGCCCCAGCCCGAGTGTGAGCCAGGGCTGCCCAATCTTATCAGAAAGTAGGTCAGGGTGGAAACTCAGGGTCCTGGTGCACTGCAGACTCAAACACAGAGCTGATGTTCTGAATATATGCTTTACGTCGCATTTATTTCATTTCATGTTTGAAACATCCCCAATGAGGTGTGTTACTTTTAGTTTACCAGATGAGAAAAATGAAGTTCAAAACAGTTGTCTACCTAAGATCACCAAGCAATTCATTTCCTGGAACATGGTAGGCACTCAAATATGTGCTGAATAAAGGAAAGTGGCAGGATTTGGTTTGAATCCTAAGTCCATACTTCTTACACTGCAGCACACTGCTGCGTAAGGTGCCATCTGGAGAAATCTGGACCTTTCTTTCAGTCTTTCCCCTTTTTTTCCAGTAGCTTCTCTCAGTTGCCAACTCACTTAAAGTTCCAGGTTCCTACAGTACTGAAGGTAAAACTCCACTTGCACTATAAAACTCTAGCCTTTCAGCTGTGTTCAGGAATAGATTCCTAATAATGAACACACATTTTCTTTTTCCTGTTGTTTTTATTTTTTGCCAGCTTTCCTGAGATATGATTTACAAATGAAAAGTGTATACCTTTAATACGTGTGTGTTCTAAGTCACTTCAGTTGTGTCTGACTCTTTGCAACCCTATGGACTACAGCACACCAGGCTTCCCTGTTCTTCACTACCTCCCAGAGTTTGTTCAAACTCATGTCCATTGAGTCAGTGATGACATCCAACCTTCTCATCTTCTGTTGCCCCCCTTTCCCCCTACCCGCAATCTTTCCCAGCATCAGAGTTTTTTCCAATGAGTTGGCTCTTCATATTAGGTGACTGAATTATTGGAGTTTCAGCTTTAGCATCAGTCATTCCAATGAATATTCAGGGTTGATTTCCTTTAAGATTGACTGGTTTGATCTCCTTGCAGTCCAAGGGACTCTCA
>SJYX01023887.1:88591-128654 GCA_006410675.1 Oreotragus oreotragus | reverse complement strand
TCACTAAACCGCTTGGCCAGGGTGGGGGCCTAGCCGCCTGGCCAGTATATTCTCCAGTAAGAGATACTCAGGAACCCTCTCTGTTGGAAAAGGCAGCGGTTGCCAATTTGCACCTGCCGCCCAAGCCCAAAGAGTTGTTTTAGAAGGTAGGCGCCCTCCGACATGGCAGCTCTTCCGTGTTGGGGGCCTGGAGGTGGGCAGGCCCCAGGACAGCTGAAGGGATGCGAAATGCGCATGGGCCTGCTGTGCAGCAGTGGGGAACCGGGGCCTGGAATTCAGCATAAATAAACGGAAGCCTCGTCACAGTAGGGAGCATTAGGGGGTTCACAGGGTTAAGCCTAATCACAGGCTTGAACTATCCAGCAGGGACGGAAACGCCAAGGTTTTACTTGACTGTCTTGGCAAATGAATATTCCCCAATAAGAAACACCTGGAAGCCTTAAGTACTGGAGGAGCCCGGCATCCGATCAGAAGTAAGTCTAAATGAGGACTGACGGTGGCCAGTCTACCACTGCCGCGTCAGAGTGCTTTTTGCACCCTGAGTGCCCTCCACTGGGTAGCTATGCCTGTGGTTGGGGCCGAGCTTTGTTCCACAGACCTGGGAGGCTACTGCTGCCAAGGCCGGCTCACAGGAGCAAGAGGATTGAGGGTAATGAGGTTTCTGCGGAATTTCCAAACCCTGGTGAGCATAATCATCCTTAAGGCAGAGCAGATGGGTGCTGCTATCTTGATGGAGAACACCTGGCCGGGTGCCCCAGTGGCTGCTGGGAGCTGGGAGCAGAACACTGGTTGCTGGAGAAGCCCAGGGCCAGACCCGGCAGGAGGTTCAAATGAGACTAAAGGTCATCAGTTTGTATCCCAGGTCTTTGATTAATTTTCACTTACTCAATGGAGACTATTTACCCTCCTGGCAAAATACGAGGCTACTCTAGTACCTTTTCAGGCCTGGGTCCCACAAGCTAACCAAAGTTTGCCAGGTAAGAGACTCCTGGAGCCCAGGTTCCTAGAGAAGCTGGCGCACTGATCCCACAGAAAGTTCATAGAAAAACTGTCGATCGACAGTGGTTTGCAGCTGCAGTCTCAGAATAATTTTGGGGGTGCTGGGGCCCTTCACCATGGAGGCTTTGCTGGATTTTGGAGCCCGGATCCAGCTTCACAGGCCTGGAGGACCCCACTACCCGAGGACCGTTAACCAGGTAAGTCCTGATGATGCGCATGCAGCCAGGGCTGGGGGACCTCTTAGAAGGTAAAGCAAAGACTGTGAGAAAAGGGGTTCATAGGAACAGACTCTTGGGAGACAAAAGGGGAGATCGTTGGCAATTTGCCTCTGCCGTTTTAGAGTGATTTTTCTGGGTGTTTGCTCCCTTACCTTGGAGGGTATGTGAATTTGGGGGCTTGATGCTCTTTCCACAGGCCTGGATGGCCCAAGCTGCCTAAAATGAGCAAAAGGGATTCCCTTACTGCATGTGCACTTGCCAGGTGGTTCAGGGTGGCCACAGACCTGGAACAGGTAGCCAATTTGGCCATTGTCGTGTCCGAGTGATTTTTGTGGGGGTGTGCTGTGGAAAATTCTGAGAGAGATGGGAATACCAGACCACCTGACCTGCCTCTTGAGAAATCTGTATGCAGGTCAGGAAGCAACAGTTAGAACTGGACATGGAACAACAGACTGGTTCCAAATAGGAAAAGGAGTACATCAAGGCTGTATATCGTCACCCTGCTTATTTAACTTATATGCAGAGTACATCATGAGAAACGCTGGGCTGGAAGAAATACAAGCTGGAATCAAGATTGCCGGGAGAAATATCAATCACCTCAGATATGCAGATGACACCACCCTTATGGCAGACAGTGAAGAGGAGCTAAAAAGCCTCTTGAAGAAAGTGAAAGAGGAGAGTGAAAAAGTTGGCTTAAAGCTCAACATTNCTTATATGTAGAGTACATCATGAGAAACGCTGGACTGGATGAAACACAAGCTGGAATCAAGATTGCCGGGAGACATATCAATAACCTCAGATATGCAAATGACACCACCCTTATGACAAAAAGTGAATAAGCTAAAGAGCCTCTTGATGAAAGTGAAAGAAGAGAGTGAAAAAGTTGGTAAAGCTCAACATTCAGAAAACTAAGATCATGGCATCTGGTCCCATCACTTCATGGCAAATAGATGGGGAAACAGTGGACAGTGTCAGACTTTATTTTTTGGGGCTCCAAAATCACTGCAGATGGTGATTGCAGCCATGAAATTAAAAGATGCTTACTCCTTGCAAGGAAAGTTATGACCAACCTATACAGCATATTAAAAACCAGAGAGATTACTTTGCCAACAAAGGTCCATCTAGTCAAGGCTATGGTTTTTCCAGTGGTCATGAATGGATGTGAGATTTGTACCACAAAGAAGGCTGAGCGCTGAAGTATTGATGCTTTTGAACTGTGGTGTTGGAGAAGACTCTTGAGAGTCCCTTGGACTGCAAGGAGATCCAACCAGGCCATCCTAAAGGAGATCAGTCCTGAGTGTTCATTGGAGGGACTGATGCTGAAGCTGAAACTCCAATACTTTGGCCACCTGGTGTGAAGAGCTGACTCATTTGAAAAGACCCTGATGCTGGGAAAGATTGAGGGCAGAAGGAGAAGGGGACAACAGAAGATGAGATGGTTGGATCTCATCGGATCACCGACTCGATGGACATGGGTTTGGGTGGAGTCCGGGAGTTGGTGATGGACAGAGAGGCCTGGTGTGCTGCGGTTCATGGGGTTGCAAAGAGTTGGACACGACTGAGCGACTGAACTGAACTGACTCTGCATATAAGTTAAATAAGCAGGGTGACGATATACAGCCTTGATGTACTCCTTTCCCAATTTTGAACCAGTCTGTTGTTTCATGTCTGGTTCTAACTGTTGCTTCTTGACCTGCATACAGGTTTCTCAGGAGGCAGGTTAGGTGGTCTGGTATTCCCATCTCTTCAAGCAGTTTGTTGTGCTCTACACAGTCAAGAAGGGAAGTCGCTCAGTCGTGTCCGACTCTTTGCGACCCCATGAACTGTAGCCTACCAGGCTCCTCTGTCCGTGGGATTCTCCAGGCAAGAGTACTGGAGTGGGTTGCCATTTCCTTCTCCAGGAGATCTTCCCAACCCGGGGATCGAACTCAGGTCGCCCGCATTGCAGGCAGACGCTTTACCATCCGAGGCTTTAGCGTAAAGAAGCAGAAATAGATGTTTTCAGCTCCACGGATAAGTGAAACATACAGCATTTATCTTTCTGTGTCTGGTTTATTTCACTTAGTATAATGTCCTCCAGGCTGACCCACATTTGTTGCAATGACAGATTTTATGGTGAAATAATATTCCAATGTGTGTGTGTGCCTATGAAATGTTCTTTTTCCATTCAACCATCAGTGGACCCTTTCAGTTGTTTTCATAGTTGGCTATTGTGAATAATGCTGCAAAGAACATGAGAATGCAGATGGCCCTTTAACACACTGACTTCATTCTCTTTGGATATAGATACCAGCCGTGGGGTTTCTGGATCATATGGTAGCTGTATTTTTAATTGTTTGGGGAACCCTCATGGTGTTTTCCATAGCAGCTGTAGCAATTTACATTTCCACCGACAGTGCACAAGGGTTCCCTTTTCTCCACAACCTCACCAATATTTATCTCTTGTCTTAATGAGAATAGCCATCCTCATAGGTATGAAATGCTATCTCACTGTGGTTTTGATTTGCATTTCCCTGCTGATTAGTAATGCTGAACACCTTTTCAGGTACCTGTTGGTCATTTGTATTTGTTCCTTGGAAATATGTCTACTCAGGTCCCTTGCTCATTTTTTCATCAGGTTGCTCCTTTGCTCTTATTGACTGAGTTCCTTATATATTTTGGATGGTAACCTCTTATCAGATAAATGGTTGGTGAATATTTTCTCCCATTCCATAGATTATTTTCATTTTGTTGATTCCTTTACTGAAAATGAACAGACATTTTCATAATGTTGCTTTTACCTATAGTCTGCAGGCTCACGTGGTAGTAACCATTCTTCCATGAAGCAGGTATTAGCATGTCTGTTGTATATGCCCAGCCCACGGAGGTTAAATGTGTGAGTACCAACAGGGATCCAGCTCTCTGATCTTATGCTTCAGCCAGAGTGAGTCAGACACAGAGGCTTTCTTAACCCACTCTGGCCAGAGATGGGCAGGAAGACATTCTCAGGCAGGAAACAGTGACGAGGGTCTCCCTGGACTGTCACAGCCTGATTGGGCCTCCAAAGCTCCCAGCACTGGGCAAAAGTGGCTCTTCCCAAAGTGCCATCTCCGCAGCCCCTAGCCCTCCCTGGCCCTGGTCCCACCCCTGAGCAGGCGGCCAGGCTGGTGCTGAGCCAAGGACCCAGGGACACTCCTCCTCAGAGTGTCCTCCCTGAGCTCTCATGGCTCCCGTTGCAGTCTGATGCCTGGGCCCAGCACAGTTGTCCTCAGAGGGCCAGGAAGCAGAAGAAACAGGAAGATCTGGGCTCCAGGCCAGGCCCTGCTGTAGTGCTGGATCTCTTCCATAGACGTCTTTTCTTCCTCCCATCCCAATTCCATCATTCAGGCTCCTGCCCGGCTTCCGTAGGGTATGGCACTAATTCAGCTGAAACTGCTCTCTCCTCTTGGTTGCAGTGAACGTTTGCCCATCCTTCCATCCTAGCACCTGTCTGTCTGCCTTGCTGGGAGTTTTTCTTTTCCCTTCCAGACTGTGAGCTCCTGGAAGCAGAGTCCAGGGCATGCAGTAGGTGCTCAGCAAATGCTTGCTGAACAGATTCTTCTTCACTTGGCGCCTGTTTTGGTGCTTCAGATTCTTGTTTCAATTTGCCAACTGAAAGGAGACTGACTTCTCAGGCCCTCCGCTGTCCCTCATCTATAAAACAGAATCTGTGGGGAGGCGTGAAAGCAATCTTTCAGTGGATGGCAGACTTGTCAACTGCTTTTGGCATGAGGAAGGGTTAATTCCAGGTTCTGCCATTAGGTGTGTGAACCAAGGACAATCCCTGGACTGCTCTGGGCTTCTCAACTTTCACTGTGTAGTCAGTCATCTTCCACTTGGACTATGTAGTAGCCTTTTCAAATGACTCCCACCTACAGCAGAGTCCCCCAAGGAATCCTGGCTCGCCACCATCACTCACGGGATCTTCTCAAGACTCAAAGGTTCATGTGAGCTTCGTGTTTAAAAGCCTTGACTGGATCTCCATTCCTTCAGCCCCAGTTCCCCATTTCTGACCTTTGACTTAACACGCTCCTCAGTCTGGTCCTGACTTATTGTCAGGGCTTAACCCCATCACCTTATCACACCTTCTCTGCTTTGGTTGCACTGATTCTGATATTTCAAGGAGCTACCACGCTCTTTCATATCTTCTTTTCACTTGCCTGGAATTCTCTTAGTCTGAAATACTTTTTGTATCTTCCACAAGTTCTACTTCAAGATTCAGCTCAAATGACTCTCCTTTTCTGAAGTTGTTTCTGTTGGCATCCCTTCTGGGGATGAAAGCACTTCTTTTTATAGAATTGCATTCCATTTTGACTAATTTCTCATGACCAGCGTAGGTCTCAGACTCTTATACTAGTGGCAGGGCTTGACTGCCCGCAGGGGAACCCGAGAGGAAGGGGCTGGAGGGGCGGAGGAGACAAGAGGTGGAGGGTGGAGGCTTTTGTGAGACAGTGGTAGCAGAGGAAGATGGTGAGACATTTCCTGATCCCGGAAAACCAAGTGTAAGATCAACGCCTGCAGCTGAAAGACGAAGGGGGTGGGGAGAGCACGTGTGGGCACAGACCCACTGCCCCGTCCCCAGGTAAGCCCCCATTCTAGATGTCTTGAGACAGGAAGTCCCTTGCATTATAGTTCCATTCTCATTAGCAAGGCCACCCTCTGGCCAAGCAGGCTTCTGCCATCTCTACCCAACAACTGCTCACATCTGAGGTTGTCAGTGTGATGTATTTTGGGGGTGGCCAAGGACCTCCTAACCTGCCAGCCTTGTCACAGCACTGATGCAGGTTCTCAGCATCCAAGGGCATCACCAAGGACAGCACAACTGCTCAGAAAAATGCCAGAGGTAAAAAGGACTTCCCCTGTGCGTGATGTGTGGGTTCAAATGTACACATTTAGCTTCTAAGAGCAGAGACAATACTTCACTAGGGGATGGGAGATGGGCTCAGTCTGGCCAATAAGCCCACAGCCATTCACTGTCACAGTCTCACACGCTCTCCCAGAAAGTCCAAGGGAGAGCTAGGGTGCTGCGTTCTCCTCTGGAACAGAGTTAACAATCCATGGGACCAGGCGCTTAGAGGCCTGGGTACCGGTGGTGGCTCCATCCTTACTCCGTGAAAAGATCTTGGGCAAGTTACTTTGCAAAGCTCGTGGCTTCTTATATCAAAAGGGGCCCTTCCAATTCAGCATCACGTTATCCTTGGACTATTTCTTTTAGATCCAGTAACATATTCTTTTCTGGCTTCTCAAAGTACAGAACAAGGGTGAAGGCAGAGAGAGAAGAGGAGAATGTAAGGCGGGTTCTATGAATTCTCACACTTCCACCGCCATCGCACCCTCAGCCCCAGGGAAGACCCAGCTCACACAGGGGCTGGAGGAGTGGAGGCAGCGGGAGGTGGAGGGTGGAGGCTTGGGGGAGACGGTGGTAGCAGAGGAAGACGGTGGGTGGGGTGTTTCCAGGCCAGGTCTCTTAAACGACAGTTGGGGAGGGAGAGCTTGGGGGTGGAAGGAAGATTGGGCACCCCTCCCAGGCGGGTCAGGTCCTCTGAATGGAACTGACACCCTTGTTCAGAGGTGGAATGAGGGGAGTCCTTGGGCCCCAGCCAAGAATGGGGGAGGCACGGAGTCACCAAGCCCCACCTTGAGGTGCCAGGGAAGCCGCTAGAGCGCAGAGGTCGGGACACTGCGGACCCCCACCTGCACAAGGCACCATGTGACCGGGGCTCAGAGCGAAGGCAGCCAGGACTGCACCTCGGAGGGGCCCTGGCGGCAGCAGAGGCAGGAATTACAAGGACCTTGGCTGGGCTGGGTTATCTGTAGGATTTTCAGTCTGGAAGCTTGGGAGCCACGTGGGGAGCCAGCACGCCAGCTCTCGCCTCCCCCCTCCCGCCTCCAGCCGTGGCACCTCTGAGGCAGGGTCCCTCTTCCTGTGCCCCGGGGCCTCTGCCCACGTGGGTCTTCCCTACCCCACCTTTTCGAGGTCGTCCTGCCCAGCCTCTTGGCTCAGCTGTCCTCTCCCTCTGACGCTCTCCCCGAAGCCCACCCGGGGTTTCTTGCTCCCACGTGTTCGCTATGCCTTCCTGGCTCCCAATAATAATAATTGGCTTCATTGCCAGTTGTTTTATTTGAACCCCTCACTGAACAACAAGCTCGCTAAGGACTGGAATAGACCCTTATTCCCTTCTGTACGCTCAGCTCTGGGAATTGCCTGGTCCGTAGGAAGGTCTGTTAACTCCACTGGGTGGAGTGGGTTGGTGGAGAAGCAGGGCTCCACGTCTGGTTCCACCCTAGGGAGAGTATGGTATCTGTACCCTCCCGCACTTGACAGCCCCTGAAGGTATCTGGTGATGGCTGTCAAATTCGGCCCTCAAGAGCATTCCAGACATAATAATCCAGTGCCTTCCACCCTGTCTCCAGGGCCCCAGCTTCTCATCCCTTCTTCACTGTGCTCTCTCCTCTGACAGCTCCAGAATTTGTCAGGATCCCTTTATAAGTAAGGCAACCAGACTGGGACAAATGCTTTCACTCATCCAAAACTTATAGAAACTGGGCAGCAGCTATCACTGCAATAGCAATCAGTAGCTAAGCCAGAAACGGGATCCAGGTTTTCCCATCCCTAAATTAGTCACACAGCACCTTACTAATGTTAGCACTGGATTCGTAACCTGAACCGGGTCAATTTCACACCTGTCTGCTCCGTCTCCTGCCCTGACAGCCCTCACCTCAGTGTGAGACAAAGGCAGAGCTATAGCAAGGCCCAGCAGGTCCTTCCGGGAGTCAGGGCAGAGCTAGCGGAGGAAAGCAGGGGAGAGCACCGATGAGGAAAGCAGTGGCCCCTCAGAACAGACTGCTTCATTTAACTTTTTTTTTTTTTTTTGAGAACCTAGCTTCCTGGAGCTTATAAAGAAGAGGGACCAAGTAAAGGGGATATATATTACAAAGCAGATTAAAAGGTGATCAGCTTCTTACCCCAGTGGTTCTTACCACTGATGAGCAGATTACAACTTTAAATACAGTGGTCACATCCAATCAATTCGCCAGATCAGAATACTGGAGTGGGTAATCTTTCCCTTCTCCAGTGCACCTTCCCGACCCAGGAATTGAATCGGGGTCTCCTGCATTGCAGGTGGATTCTTTACCAACTGAGCTATCAGGGAAGCCCTGTCCTAACTAAAGATGCTAGAACAAGATCTGGAAGAGGGGCACTGACACGGGGCAAACAGGGGGACACAAAGCTGGTTTCCTACATCCTATAAACTACACTGCACGACACCGCTCTAGCTTGTTAAGAATTAGAAATTAAACAGAATGACTGTTGGCTATTTTGACTAAACCTGTGTATATATACATCTGTATTCATATACAAGTACATAGATACATACATTTTGATCTCAGGGTGATAGGATAAAAGGGCTTTTGAAGATTTCACAACCCACTGCTTAAGGCAGAGGGATGACTTTGTGAGAGATGGCAGGAATCGTGAGTACTATGTCCTTGTGGCCTATTTTCTTATTCATGAGGAGAGGTTTTCTGGAAACATGTTAACACTCTGGGTTCAACCTTCGTAACTAGTTGTAGCATATGTGATACACACAGAAAGTCAGCACACAGTGGATTAGTAATAATGAAATCTAATGGACTAACAGATAAGTGATATATTCAAATGACATATGGCTACATATGGCTCTTATCAGTATATGTTAAAAACTGAGCTTCAGTACTACAGAGGGAGAAAATATTTATCAAATTTATAATTTTCGCTTCCATTTAAATGTTTCCAGGGTCCACTGTTCATAGTGTCTACATACTCAGATTAGTAACTGTGCCCTTTGAAATGCATCCATGTGATTGGAATCTACTGGCCTGAATCTCTTTTCTGGGATTAGATAGGTACCTTCATAAATAATATTTGGTGACAGCAAAGGCAAAGGCAAAAAAAATTGTCAATAAATTGCTATCTCTGGGGCAGATGGTATACTGAGTCCTTTATCTCCCTTCCGCCTTTCTCCCTCTCCTTCCCTAAAGGCGGTTCATATAGAAACATCTTTCCACTGCCCCTCAAACCATTTCATTACCTTTTCTGATGTTTGAATGTGGGTCCAGTCTGGTCATCAAACAAAGACTGCCGAGGGGATCAATAACGAACCACTCACATATGGTATGCACTAATAAAAATTTAATATCATAAAACAAATCAGAAAACAGCAAAAACATTTTTTTTTAACCATTCACAATTAAAGTGGAAAGAGACAAAAATTATAAGGCAGCCATCCATGGAATGATTTCATGTTTACAAAGGATCCAGAAAAGGGGGACATTTAAAATCACTGTTTAGGCTACCAAACCAGGAGAACTGCAGTGTTATCCCATGAGATTTCCCACTTAGAAGACGCTATGAGAAAACAGATCAAAGTCAACCTCCTTGTGTTAGGCTGAGCATATCTAGAAAATTCCTAATGGCTGTCTAGCCCTTTCATGCAAGTCTTTACATTTCCCTCAGGTCTTCTCAGGTGAATCTAGATGTCTCAGGTACAAAGGGGCTACATGACTGGTTTTAATTTCATAGCATCTCAAACAGTGCTCTTTGGGTAATGTGGACCATTCTGTGTTGAGCAAAAAATTCTGTAATGCAAGGAGGGTACTCCTGTGGAACACTATTAGAGGGCTCTCGCCTTGCCCTACAGCAGTTCTGGAAGAATCTGGTCATTCTCAGCCTCCTACAGGGCTCAGGGGCCCCAAAGGCAGGGGCATGCTTTGGGGGCTTGTGCTGCTGACACACACACAGTTCCCCTGTTCAGTACCTGGCTACCATGTATCTGAGGGGCTGGCATGTCCGCCTAGTTCTAATCCTTGAAAAAGAGGGAAAACCAGGCAGTGACATGTAAAAGCAGTAAAAAACACCATTACATTTTCTTCTTTCTACAAAGAACTCACCACTCAAAACAGCCACCTCTCTCATTTTTCTAATGATTCAAAATATAGGAACAGATTTGGCTGTTTTGGACAGGGAAAGGGAGAACACAGAGCCTCTGTGGTGGTGTTTCGACACTGCACTCCAGGGCAGAGTTTGCCTGAAGAGCTGAAATCTGGCAACAGTGTGCACAGGAAAACCTTCAGACCTGGAAGATAGCTGCTTTGGGGCCATGGCAACTGACAAAAGCAATTCACTGGTGAACAAATGAAGGGAATGGATGAGTATAATTTTCACCTTAATTTGCCATTTAAGAGAGCCCTCGACATCTGAAGAAAGTCTATCTGTACCGAGGAAAGGGAGTCAAATTGTAATTAACTTTGGTTATGAGGAAGGAAGGACAATGTTTTTCATCATCAATTGCATCTCTTCGGTAGCCAATAATTCCATCTGTAATCACAGCAGCGACTGAAGTATTGCCAAGGTTTCCAAACGTGTGAGAGCATTAAAGCATCCACATCTAAGGAGGCAGTTTTAAACAAGAGGAAAATGGAGCTGAAATGTGCCAGTAAGTGACCATCAGTGTGGCCTCTCCTGAGACACTGCCCACATAAGTTAGGTCCTCCCCCGCACCCCCCCCCACAAAAAGAAGGAGGCCCCTGCCACGCCTTTCAGTACCCTGCTGCCTAGAGATGCATTTGAGCCCTGTAAGATTAGTATGGCTATTTCTGCCTGCTGACCAGGAGGGAAATGAGTGGCTCCTGGGGTAGCAGTTTTAAAATCTTGGACAGCCCATAGCTCTTGAGAGCTGATAGGCCTTGAAAGGCTTGCTTGTTAATGTGGGGTCCAGAGGGGAAGGCCAATTTGGAGGTTAGATGGTTCTGCCCTTGCCAGGGCTCCAGGCCCTACCCGTCAAGATATTCTAGCTCAACTTTTAAGTGTCATGGCAAGGCACTGCAGAAAGAGGCTTTGGCCAGCAGAACAAATTTCTGATCATTGCACAACAAATATGATAGAAAAGTGCCACTATTCAAACCAGACCAGACACTAAAATGAGCTATTCATTTAATGAAGTACATTTCCAGGGAGAATCAAGGCAACCATGTCATTCTGAAGGGCTGGGTGAAACCCTCTGACTCTCTGAAGTCCCAGCTGTTAGCAGGAAAGTCAGCAGACTTCCCTGCCGCACCTTCTGTTGGTGTTTATGTCGTTCACGACGGTCCCCAGCCACTATCCAAAGCCAGATCCTGTCTATGCTACTTTGGTCTAGCCAGCAGAGGGCTCACAAGTTCTCTTTCCACAGCCGCTGACCCAGTGACAAATCTAGGAAGGAAATACAGAAATCCTGGGCAGGCTGGTTTATGCATTATATAAAATGTTTCACAAACTCCTAAAGCCAATGCCCTGACAAAAATAGTCTTGGTTCCCACTTTATGAAATGTGTTCTGAAATGGTACAGAAAATCAAAATAAATTAACAATATAATATTATACACTTATTTGATAACACAAGGTTTACAGGGATTTTTGGCAAATATGGACAAATTATCCTAGTCTGCTTACTATTTTTAATATCTCAATTGTTTAAATTACCAGAGTATCAGTGATTGTATCATCTCACATACGAGGAAGTTGACATTTTAAGGGCTTAACAAAGCTGCAGTTGACACAAAGGTAAGTTCATTGAAAGGAACAGAGGACAGAGACAATATTATCTTTATCATCACAGTTCCAAGAAGAGGCTGTCCTGACGAGAACTTAACTCACACAAATATTGGCATCACCACCAGCAGTAAGCAGCAAATTGCAGGGAGGAAGGGCTGGAGGGAAAAGTTACGAATAAAATACGTAAAAGATGAAGAGACAAAGACGTGATTTTAATAAGCTTTAAATCAACAGGCAAACACCTCCCATTTGTGATACATCTTGACTCTCTTCCCTGCTACAGTTGCTTACGTGATGCTGACCTGGCAGTCCCAAAGGGGCACTGGGTGTTTTGCCAGAGGGACTGCTGGTCTACCAAGATTAATATTTAAGAAACAAAAAAAGGACTAGGTTTCGGTGATCTTTCTTCTAAAAAGGTTACTACAAAGATGTCAGTAACTGTCCAAATTCACTTAAAATTTAACACCCCTTAATTTCCAAAGATACTTTGGGCAGAAGGGAAGCCTAGGTTTGTCTGAACCTATTAGAACTTGGCTCCTCTGTTACAAACAGGAGGACTTGAAAAAAAATGTTTTATAAAACACGTCACCTCTTTAAAAGCTAGTCCACCTCTGCTCCCCCATCTGATGGAAGGCAGGCTCTCTGGGGAGAGGCACGTGCTGAAGGGGGTGTTTCAGTCTCCCCAGATGTCCCTGCTTCTCCAGATCTCTCAAGTGTAAAGTCAGTTTTCAACGTGTCTTGCCATCATTTTCTTGACTCTAGCCCCAGATGAACTAACTACTTATCTTTAGCATCTAACACAATGGGCATCATGACCTTCATTCAAGGCAAGTGGTATAGATGCTAAAGCACCAGTCTTACACGGTGAGAACCATGTTAAAAAATCAATGGATAAAGTGGCAGAGCCTCTAAACCAAGAGATTTAGCTTAATTACAGAATACTGTACTTTCATAATTATTTCCTTATGAGTAGGAAGTTCTCCACTTTTCCTTAAAACTAAATTCCATCTTCCCTGAGAATAGGGTTAAGGGAAACATCAAAACTGAAAACGCCAAGGGCCCTTGAAAAGGCAACACGACGGAATGTCTTTATCCTTCGCGGTGTGTTGTCTCTACTTGAAAAGCTTTCCATTACTCCAGGTTTTCATCTCACCTCCCTCTGGACTCTTCAGGAATACAGGTGGAGATGGGCAAGGCGAGACAAGAGACTGAGGAAGAGAGCGTCTGTCACGTGCCGGCTGTTCTCACTGAATGGCGAACGGCCATGGACCGAGGCTGGACCCTCACCAGTTAATGCTGATGTCCTATTGACAGAACGAGGGGGATGAGGCAACCCAGAACCAGGGCTGCCACCTCCAGGCGGCTGAGGCCTCTCCCTCCAGTGGGGTCGGGTTTGTGACTGTGCCCCATTCCGCCCACCTCAGGGAGGACATGTACTGTGGCAACGTAAAGAAAGGTCCCGGCAGAGAAAAGCATGGCCACCCCAGTGGCATTGACCTCTGAAAGGGCTTCTTTACTGCTCTGTGAAGTAAGAGAGAGAGAGAAGAAAATTAAGTCAAGTAACATGCAGAGGCAGGAAGAATAATAATTTAAAAAGCACCCAATATTCATAACTGGTGTGATTTGGGAAGTGGGGACACCTTGATATCAGAACAATTTTGTTATTTATGGAAGTTCAGTTCAGTTCAGTTCAGTTCAGTCGCTCAGTCGTGTCCGACTCTTTGCGACCCCATGAATCACAGCACACCAGGCCTCCCTGTCCATCACCATCTCCCGGAGTTCACTCAGACTCACGTCCATTGAGTCCGTGATGCCATCCAGCCATCTCGTCCTCGGTCGTCCCCTTCTCCTCCTGCCCCCAATCCCTCCCAGCATCAGAGTCTTTTCCAATGAGTCAACTCTTCACATGAGGTGGCCAAAGTACTGGAGTTTCAGCTTTAGCATCATTCCTTCCAAAGAAATCCCAGGGCTGATCTCCTTCAGAATGGACTGGTTGGATCTCCTTGCAGTCCAAGGGACCCTCAAGAGTCTTCTCCAACACCACAGTTCAAAAGCATCAATTCTTCAGCGCTCAGCTTTCTTCACAGTCCAACTCTCACATCCATACATGACCACAGGAAAAACCATAGCCTTGACTAGGCGGACCTTAGTCNGAAGAATTGATGCTTTTGAATTGTGGTGTTGGAGAAGACTCTTGAGGGTCCCTTGGACTGCAAGGAGATCCAACCAGTCCATTCTGAAGATCAGGCCTGGGATTTCTTTGGAAGGAATGATGCTAAAGCTGAAACTCCAATACTTTGGCCACCTCATGCGAAGAGTTGACTCATTGAAAAATACTTTGATGCTGGGAGGGATTGGGGGCAGGAGGAGAAGGGGACGACTGAGGATGAGATGGCTGGATGGCATCACTGATTCGATGGATGTGAATCTGAGTGAACTCCAGGAGTTGGTGATGAACAGGGAGGCCTGGTGTGCTGTGATTCATGGGGTCGCAAAGAGTCGGACACGACTGAGCGACTGAACTGAACTGTGTCCTCCATCTTGGATGCTCTGCAGTTTGGAAGCATGCACTTAGCTCCACAATCCTGGAGGACCCTGGCTGCCCAAGGTCCTCCGTTGGCACTCCTGGGCATGACCGTCAGGGAAGCCAGACATGGAGAACAGATAAAGACTCACTGTAGCCCATTTGCAGCTTCTGCTTTGGGGCCATTTCAGGGGGTTTTCACCCATCTTCCTTGAGGTCATGAAAGTGGTTGGGACCTGGCTAGCAGTGCCTGCAGAAGGATCTGTCGTGCGTGAGCCTATGCCAGGCAGTTCAGGGAAGCCAGGGACCTGGATCAGGGCAAAGGTTAGGTGTGGGCAGGTCAGAAGAGCAGGATCTTGTGAGGAAAAAGCATCTCTCTAAATCTGAGCCCTGATATATGCAAGTGGGCATATTGCCCTTTAAGGCAGTGCCTGGGGATACTGTACTGCATTGTCAAATTTTCTGAAGCAGATTGGGCTGGTTATTTCCAATAAGAGGCAAGTGGGAGTCCTGGTTGCTGGAGAAATCTGGTTCCCTGAGGCTTGGTGTTGGAGATCTAACTGCTGGTGTGGGCTAGCGAAGCTTTCTATGTAATGGTGTGAGGGTGCCCAATTCTGATACCGAAACAGTGCCAGGGCCCATTCAGCTGTGGTGAGTTTTTTTTAGCTTGTTCATTTCTTGCAAGATATGCTGTTATTTTCTAATATCCATTTCCTCATGTTTAATTCCAAACGGATCTCACACACATACTCCAAATTTCCCTGACAACCTCTAGATGGTATATGTTGTCATCTTCCATGTCAATGGATCATTATTGAAAATAGCACAGGGGCTACTCTGCAGTTTTAAACTTCTCACAAAGTTCAACACAATGAGGACCTAATTTTTCAAAATGAGTTATTGGCAACACAATGAATGTTCTCTTTGTGTGAATTACAGCAGCTTTTGTTAATTGCCTAAAATCTGCAAACCTGTGGGAAACATTTGCAATAAATTGATTTTTCTAGACATTGCCCAGTAATAAATAAGTCAGTATGGTGACTAATAAATGCCCCTTCTTTTGATTTTGTGCCCTTGTAATTAAAAAAATCTGAAGACAAGAGAAATCTGAAAGCTACATCCTCCAAAATATCACAGTAAGAACACCAACCAGGGCTGGGGTCTGCAGTTGTTCTTACTGTAAATTCCACTCTTGAGACTTTCAGTTGCAAATGACAGGAACAGAATTTAAAGTAAAGAATAAATTTTAGGGCTGTGCAACTAGAATTTTTTTTAAGGAGATTTTGTTTATTGAAATATAGTTTATTTACAGTGTTGTGCTAATTTTTACTATAAGCCAAAGTGATTCTTATATATGTATATATACACACATACACATTCTTTTTAATATTCTTTTGCATTATGGTTTATCCCAGGATATTGAATGTAATTCCTTCTGCTATACAGTAGTGTCACTGAGATCAAGCTTGCTCTCCTTGCTTCATGATAGGCCAATGATTTGGAGATAAGGTGTTGAGGCAAGGAATACCCCAACCAGAGAGAGTGGCTGACTCAGAAGACAGCATATTAATGTCTCAAAATAACCATTTTGTCAAGGTCTGGATGCCAGGTTCTTTTATAGAACAGTGATGGGGGAGAAGTGAGAGAACAAAGTAAAACAGCCATTAATCTTGTAAATATCTCCTAGAATGGCAAGCCTCAGGCAGGGGATGTGTTAATTTCTTCCTTCCTGCCATCCACAGGTGGACAGGGTCCTGAACAAAGGCACTGCAGTTTAACAGACAGGCAGAGGGGCAGGATTCTCTGAGGCAGGACATTATGTGTGATTATAATAAAAGCAATGGAAAGCAAGTCAAAAAAATGGTTCTAATTTGTAGTCAGAATTGGTTATTCCCTGCAACAGTAGGACCATGCTGTTTTCCTGAACAAAGGCACTGCAGTTTAACAGACAGGCAGAGGGGCAGGATTCTCTGAGGCAGGACATTATGTGTGATTATAATAAAAGCAATGGAAAGCAAGTCAAAAAAATGGTTCTAATTTGTAGTCAGAATTGGTTATTCCCTGCAACAGTAGGACCATGCTGTTTATCCATGCGATACACACATACGAGCGCACACAAACCAGTTTGCATCTGCTAACCCCGTACTCCCACACATCCCTCCCCCTTGGCAACCATGTCTGTTCGCTATGTTTGTGAGTCTGTTTCTGTTTTGTAAATAGGTTCAATTGTGTTGGATTTTAGTTTCCACATATAAGTGATGTCATGTGATATCTGTTTTTCCCTTTCTGACCTTACTCAGTATGATAATCTCCACTTCCATCCATGGTGCTGTAAATGGCTTCATGTCCTTCATTTTTAAGGCTGAGTAGTATTCCACTGTATATTTATATTGCAGCTTCATTATTGCTTCATCTGTCGGTGGACATTCAGGTTGTTTCCATGTCTTGGCTATTGTGAACAGCACTGCTATGAAAGCAGGGGTGCATGTGCCTTTTTGAATTATTGTTTTGCTGGATATATGCCCAGGAGTGGGCTTGGCTGCATCATATGGTAATTCTACTTTTAGTAACTGGGAATTAATCCAGTTTCAAATTTGATTGGATCAGAGATGTGAAGAAAACCAGAATACATCACTCCAAAGTATTCCTCTTTGACATAAAACTATTTTGAACTGAAAGCAATTAAGAAGCAGCAAACCCAGGAAAAGCTCCCCCTTTTTTGCAGCATCAGTTTTGTTCAGTTCAGTCATGTCCAACTCTTTGCAACCCCATGAACTGCAGCACACCAGGGCTCCCTGTTCATCACCAATTCCGGGAGTTCACTCAAACTCATGTCCATTGAGTCAGTGATGCCATTCAGCCATCTCATCCTCTGCCGTCCCCTTCTCCTCCCACCTTCAATCTTTCCCAGCATCAGGCTCTTTCCCAATGAGTCAGTTCTTCTCATCAGGTGGCCAAAGTACTGAAATTTCAGCTTCAACTTCAGTCCTTCCAATGAACACCCAGGACTGATCTCCTTTAGGATGGACTGGTTGGATCTCCTTGCAGTCCAAGGGACTCCCAAGAGTCTTCTCCAACACCCACAGTTCAAAAGCATCAATTCTTCAGCGCTCAAATTTCTTCACAGTCCAACTCTCACATCCATACATGACCACTGCAAAAACCATAGCCTTGACTAGACGGACCTTTGCTTACAATGTAATGTCTCTGCTTTTGAATATGCTATCTAGGTTGGTCATAACTTTCCTTCCAAGGAGTAAGCGTCTTTTAATTTCATGGCTGCAGTCATCATCCACAGTGATTTTGGAGCTCCCCAAAATAAAGTCTGCCACTGTTTCCACTGTTTCCCCATCTATTTCCCATGAAGTGATGGAACCAGGTGCCATGATTTTAGTTTTCTGAATTTTGAGCTTTAAGCCAACTTTTTCTGCAGGGTACATGCTCTCTTTTTACTGGGGACCCTCTTAGCCCAGAGACCTTTCAGCGGAATCTGCAAACAAAATTTCCTTCATTAGTTGCTCCCATGTATTTATCTCTCCTCAGTTTGCCACTTTTGGAAGCTTGAAACTGTGTGCTTTGTTTTGTCATTTCTCTATAGTATGTTGTTTTATGAAGAGGTTATGTAAGCTGGAATCTAAGCACTCCAGCTTGAGTTACTTTTCCTTTAGGTTTCTTCCAAGTAGTATTGTGTTGATTCACTGCTTGCTTTTGTTAATGTCTCTTTGTTAAAGAGTTCCTGCTGATAACTGAAGCAGGATAAAATGTTGCCTCCCTTACATATGAAACATGTCACGAGTAACTTTCTCTGCCTTGGTGTCTTGGTTCTTATCTTTCCTTAGAATCTGTTCCATGGTTTCCCTTCATTTGGCAAAGAGCCAGCCATAGACAGTTCCCTGCCCATATCATTCTTGTAACTTGTGGACTTAAACTCTTTTTCTTTGATTCCACATATAGACTTTCAGGGCTGAACACTGAGGTCTAAACTGTGCATTCCCTCTTAGGATGTGGACCCAGGTGGATCCGTGTTCCTGAGCATCTGAAATATGCGAGATATTGTCCCAGATACCAGGGATGTGACGTGAACAAGAGAAGCCTGTGCTCTCCAGAGGTGAGGAGAATATTAATGAATGGGTGAATCACTCCATTCTGGTGAGGGTGAGGGAACATTAATGAACAAACCAGCCAACCAATCTGCTGTAATGGTAGTAATTTTATATCATCAATGTGCCTTAAAGAAAAATAAAGCAAACTGAATGGGTAAAAGATAACGTGGTATTGTGATGGTGAAAGTGAAATTGTTAGTTGCTCAATCATGTCGCACTCTTTGCATCCCATGCACTATAACCCACCAGACTCCTCTGTCCATGGGATTCTTCAAGCAAGAATACTGGAGTGGGTTGCCATTCCCTTCTCCAGGGGATCTTCCTGACCCAGGGATTAAACCCAAGTCTCCTGCATTGCAGAAGATTCTTTACCATCTGAGCCACCAGGGAAGCATTCTGATGGTGGTATCGACTAAAGAAGACGCACAATGTGAGAGCTGTGAGTTAAGTTTTATTTGGGGCAAAGTGAGGATTGCAACCCGGGAGACCGCACCTCAGATAATTCTGAGGAACTGCTCCAAAGAGGTCGTGGGGGAAGATCAAGATATAAGATTTTGGTGAAGGCAAAGTTCAATGCAATCAAGCGCTTATTTTACAAGAGGCTTTCTGCTAGTCACAGGGAGCTGTTGTCACCATGAAGGGACTCAGTGCAAAGACTGGGATCACGAAATCAGTTTCTGAATATATCTAACCACCTAAAGACCTGTTCTGCCAGTTTCCCTGGAGCACGGAGCGTGTCACTCTTGCACCTGAACTCCTTTTAGAACATGTTGAAGGTCAGAGCAGCACTAGCAAAGGGCTCAGGGAACGCCCTTCCTCGGCAAGTGCCAGTTCGTAGACAGTGGTATTTGTGGGGTCAAGAGAGGACTTTGTAAAGAGGTAGCATCGAGTTGCAACAGAGCATGGCTTCAGGTAATGTGTTCTGACTTTCTGTTTACTGTAGACAAAAAACCAGGTAGGGAGCATTTGCCTCCAGAGCTCCTGGAAGTATACATGGTAAGAAATCTCCCAGACACTTGGATGTCTTAGAGTTGGATGTATTAGAAGATAGGTATAGGAAGAACTGTTTTCTCTTCTTGGAGATGTAGCAGATTACCCAAGACAGGTGGCTTCTCCTGATGGAAGGGTGTATGATTCCCAAGATTCCTTTCAGCTCTAAATTCAGTGATTCTGAATTCATTCTGTAAGCCATTCATTTTCATATTTTCTTTTAGCATTCAATAATGTCAGAATGAATGATGCAAGGAGGGCAAAATTGAATTGTAGAATCATCATTTACATTCACCAGTTTATAGAAGGACATTATAAATAACCTTACCTAAAAAAAGACAGAAGTCCTATTCTTCAATGACTTATGTGTCAATATTTGTAAATCCTATTAAATAACTTTGAGAAAGCCTAGTGACATAGTCATTACTTTCTAGCTTCCAAGCAACTGTGATTAGATTAACATCTTTTTGATCAGTGAACAGCCTCTAAGTAGAGTTGATATAACCTTGGCGGTTAGTAGAACAAATACTTAAAGGAATTTTATATGTTGTGCCTATTCTTACTGGTGCATGCCTGCTCAGTCTTTAAGTTATGTCCAACTCTTTGAGACCCCATGGACTATAGCCCGCCAGGCTCCTTATTTCCGTGGAATTTCCCAGGCAAGAATACTGGAATGGGTTGCCATATCTTCCTCCAGGGAATCTTCCCAACCCAGGAATTGAACCTGTGTTTCCTGCTTGCCTTGCATATTCTTTACCACTGAGGGAAGAAGAAGCTACTGGGGAAGCCCATTGCTACTGGTACCGTTTGATGTGAAAGTGAAGTCACTCAGTCGTGTCCGACTCTTTGTGATCCCGTGGACTGTAGCCCACCAGGCTCCTCTGTCCATGGGATTCTCCAGGCAAGAGTACTGGAGTGGGTTACCGTTTGCTTCTCCAGGGGATCTTCCCGACCCAGGGACTGAACCCAGGTCTCCCGCATTGCAGGCATACACTTTAACCTCTGAGCCACCAGGGAAGTGAGCGTGAAATAATTCCCTAGAGAAATGTTGTCTATGAGAAGTGCTTCCTTATTACTAACTTTTCTATTGATGTTTATTGCTTTTT
This sequence comes from Oreotragus oreotragus, assembly GCA_006410675.1. Taxonomy (NCBI): domain Eukaryota; kingdom Metazoa; phylum Chordata; class Mammalia; order Artiodactyla; family Bovidae; genus Oreotragus; species Oreotragus oreotragus. Next base: position 108,124 of record SJYX01023887.1, on the reverse strand, counting down.
ATTGATGTCTACAGTGTTTTACATCTAAATCCTAGTGATTCAGTTTATATATATATAAAATATTCTTTTTCTCATTGTTTTCCATTATAGGTTATGATAAGATATTGGGTAGAGTACTCTGTGCTGTGCATTAGGTCCTTGTTTTTTTAATTTTGTTTATTTTATATGTAGTAGTGTATAGATGNTGCTACTGGGGAAGCCCATTGCTACTGGTACCGTTTGATGTGAAAGTGAAGTCACTCAGTCGTGTCCGACTCTTTGTGATCCCGTGGACTGTAGCCCACCAGGCTCCTCTGTCCATGGGATTCTCCAGGCAAGAGTACTGGAGTGGGTTACCGTTTGCTTCTCCAGGGGATCTTCCCGACCCAGGGACTGAACCCAGGTCTCCCGCATTACAGGCATACGCTTTAACCTCTGAGCCACCAGGGAAGTGAGCATGAAATAATTCCCTAGAGAAATGTTGTCTATGAGAAGTGCTTCCTTATTATTAACTTTTCTATTGATGTTTATTGTTTTTTATTGATGTCTACCGTGTTTTACATCTACATCCTAGTGATTCAGTTTATATATATATAAAATATTCTTTTTCTCATTGTTTTCCATTATAGGTTATGATAAGATATTGGGCAGAGTACTCTGTGCTGTGCATTAGGTCCTTGTTTTTTTAATTTTGTTTATTTTATATGTAGTAGTGTATAGTTGTTAATCTCAAACTCCTAAATTACCCCTTATTCCCATCCCCTTTGGTAACCATGTTTCTTTTCTATGAGTCTATTTGTTTTATAAATAAATTTGTATCATTTTTTTCAGATGTGATAGCATATGACATTTGTCTTTCTCTGACTTAGTATGAAAATCTCTAGGTCTATCCATGTTCCTGCAAAGGGCAGTATTTCATTCTTTTTTATGGATGACTAATATTTCATTGTGTATATATACACCACATTTTCTTTATGTGTTCCTCTGTTGATGGACATCTAGGTTGCTTCCATGTCCTGGCTGTTGTAAATAGTGCTGCTAGGAACACTGGGGCACATAGAAGCTCTTCCTTTTATTGGTCAGTTATGCTTAAACAAAATAACTATAATAACTTTCAATTATTGTATTATCCATAATTATTATATTGTGTTAAGCAATAGTAATAGTTAACATTTATCAAGTAGTTATTGTATCTCAGATACTTTTCTAGATGCTTTACATATTTATGTATTTTAATCTCCATTGAGGCAGTCTGAGTGCAGGTTGGAAAAGAATTTCTAGACACACAGTATTTCAGAAGGGATTATTCAGAACAAAGAGAGGTAATGAGGGCACTGTGAGCATGGTGGGCCGACCTCCTGACAGACCAGGGAGAGTGAGCCGATTTTTATAGCCTCAAGACAAAGGAGATTCCTGCTGAAAGTTGGCATTAGATGATTGGTGAGAGCACTATAGAGTGACTACCGGGTTGGACTTTTGCCTAATTTGGAGTCAGGAAGCCTGCTGGTGATGACCAGGGGGCTTTTGGCAGTGGTTATAAAGGGGCTAAATCAGCTTTGGTGGTGACCTTGATTCTAGGCTCTGCTTCTGTGGCGTTGAGCAAGGCCTTGCACTCAATAATGTTGGCAACCCTATGAAATGCTGCTATTACTAATCTACTTTTCAGATGAGGGAATTGAAACATGGTGAGGAACCTGTACCTCATGACAGCAGATGCGGTGATTCGATGGCATCACCGACTCGATGGACACGAGTTTGGTAAGCTCCGGGAGTTGGTGATGGACAGGGAAGCCTGCTGTGCTGCAGTCCACATGGTTGCAAAGAGTCAGACACGACTGAGTGACTGACCTGAACTGAGGAACCTGCCCTAGTTCACAGACCTGGATAACAAAACAGTGTTTCAAATCTAGGTGTTCTTGATCTTATTAAATAATTCAAGTTTTTAGCCACATATGCTACTTTACATGTATTTTAAATCTGAATGGGAAATAGTGTGTGTTTGTTTTCTCTGGTGTGGCAAATAATATTCAGAGATTGAGATCATCTTTGCTATAAGTTGTCTTTGCCATAGGTTGCCATAACATAGGGTAACTATGGGAATTAAACTAATTTCACAAGCCAATAGCATACAGGATCATATCTTTTAATTAAGCCAATAAAGATGTAACACACTCCAACCAGTAATAGATTAATCACACTATTGTTTCAGGCAAAGGGAAGATGAAAGGAATAAAGTACAAATTTAGTTTAGATGTACCTTTGGTAAGCTCATGTCCAGCTGTCAGTGAAAAGTAAAAGTCTTTTGTTACTAGGGCGCATTGCTAGGGAACAAAGATATCAGTGTTGGCAGGCAAGATGATCTCTTTGGGCCACTGCATGGCTTTCACCACTACCTGACAAGGCGTCATCTTGCCCAGGCAGGAGCTAATGCCACAAGGTCTTTGGAGAGCTATTGAGATCAGCAACACAAACAGAACACTCTTAGAGTGCTGGTGCTGGTCAAACCTTAATGTCTCCCAGAGCTGCCTCCTACCCCTTCTTGTCCATCAAGGCTTCTCAGAAAGTGAGCTGCTGAGCACTTGAACACAGGGGTCAGCCCTGATATCCGGCTACAGCTTCCTAAATGTATATGACTTCACTCAGAACCAAACAGCCTCAGTCTTAGATTAAAAAAAAAAAAAAAGAAGTCCAAAACAAATAGATTTGAAATCATATCAAACCAATATATATCAGCATTTAAATCTACTTTAGGAGAAATTTACTTTGGTAAAGAGTCTTTCTGCAGTGCAAGAGACCTGGGTTTGATCCCTGGTTCAGGAAGATCCCCTGGAGAAGGGAATAGCGGCTCACTCCAGTATTCTTGCCTAGAGAATTACATGGACAGAGGAACCTGGCGGGGTACAGTTCATGGGGGTCGCAAAGAGTCAGAATGACTGAGGAACTAACACACACATAGGAAAAATTGGACAGTAGGTGACATTTATGTACTATCAATTTTATACTGCTGTGTCCTCTTTTCCTCTCTGCCCTATTCCTTCCTGCAACCCCCAGGGCTGTATTTCACCCTCAAAATATGTGAACCCCCAAGAAGATGATACTAATTGGTTACAATTTAGTATCATTTTGGAGAAGGAAATGGCAACCCACTCCAGTATTCTTGTCTGGAAAATCCCATGGACGGGGGACCTGGCAGGTTATAGTCCATTGGGCCGCAAAAGAGTTGTACAGGACTGAGTGACTTCGCACTTCTAGTATCATTTTAGCCCATGGTTTGCCTCTTTTAGAAGGATTTATACTTTGTATTTTATGTAGGAACAAAAGGCTTTTTCCTGCTGAAGGGATTTCAAATAGAAACTAGTGAAAGGGAGAGAGATTTGGAGGGTTAGGTTGCTACTGCAATGTCATTTCAGAGCTTGGAAGTCTGTCTTCTATGGTACCTATGCAAATTGTTTCCCAATATTTGATGCTGTAGGAAAGGGTATTTAATGATATTAAATATGCTAAATTATGGGTGGGCACAGGATAGCACTACTGATGTGAAGTCATTCCTAGAGGATGATTTTATTTATTTTTAACAATTTATTTTTTAATGAAACGAAGATATATATTTTCAATGATAAAAGGTACAGTTCACAAAGAAGACAGATATCATAAGCCATTAGACACCAAACAACAAAGAAGCAAAGATACATAAAGCAAAAATCAGAATGGAGGATGATTTTAGACTGCAATAAATATCGAAAGGTCTTCAAAAAGAATTGGCATAAAATGAAGTAAAACTCAAATTGTTCAACCACCTTCTATTGTGATAGAAGACATAAAATGTTGCTCACCAAAACAGGGCTAAATATCTTGCCTCCTTGATGAGTGTTCTGGTTAACCAGATTGTCACTGAGATGGGAAGATACTTCTATTGCCTAAGGAACCGTGTAGGTGCCTCGGATCTCCTCCGGGCTTCCCAGGGGGCTCAGTGGTAAAAGAATCCACCTGTCAGTGCAGGAGATTTGGATTCGATCCCTGGCTCCAGAAGATCTCGTAGAGGAGGAAATGGCAACCCACTCCACTCTTCTTGCCTGAGAAATCCCACGGACAGAGGAGCCTGGCGAGCTACAGTCCAGTCCATGGAGTTATGAGAGAGTCGGACAGGACTGAGCTACTGATCACACCTATCTCCTTGGTTCCTGTCCCACCTGGTGGGCAGGGGAGGCCATGCTGAGGCAGACCAACCCTCAGACAGAGTTAAGCACCCTTCAGTTGCTGAACTTTTAAACTCTGATTTGTGAGGTGTCTGCCTATGTATTTTCCTTCATCCTCTGAATGCCACGTACCTGTCTAGGGGACTCTGTTTCCTAGTGAGGAACCACTGCCTCGCATGCTAACCTTTGGAGGAAACCAGAAGTAAGCAGAATTGGCAAAGCTTCTGCTTTCTGTCTTTTTTCCAGTCCTTTTTTCCTTTTATGATTCTTCTCTCAGTCCTTTCTCCCCTTCCTCCCTTCCTGACTTGCTTTGGAGCCCAAACGCCTCTTTTTGAATTCTGGCTCCTAAGCCTTCTTGTTATATGACCTCAGGCAAGTTTCTGAACTTCTCTGTACCTCAGCATTTGCCTTCTGGGGTAGTTGAAAATATTAAAAGAATTTAAAAAGTGTAAAGCACTTCAAATAACACCTGATACTTAGTAGTCAAGTGTTCACCATTCTCACCATTGTCATAATCACTATTTATTTTTGAAAGTCACTCAGTTGTGTCAGACTCTTTGTGACCCCATGGACTATACAGTCCATGGAATTCTCCAGGCCAGAATACTGAAGTGTGGGTAGTCTTTCCCTTCTCCAGAGGACCTTCCCAACCCATAATCATTGTCCCTTTCCATTAATATTTACTGAGTCTTATGTATGTTTTTTGAGGGGGGAAGATCCTCTGGAGGAAGGCATGGCAACCTAGTATTCTTGCCTGGAGAATCCCATGGACAGAGGAGCCTGGTGGGCGACAGTCCACAGGGTTGCAAAGAGTCAGACACGACTGAAGCTACTGAGCACGCATGCATGTATGTTTGAAGGGCTCCCCAGTGACTCAGTGGTAAAGAATCTGTCTGCCAATACCAGAGACATGGGTTCAATCCTAGCTTTGGGAAGATCTCCTGGAGAAGGAAGTGGCAACACATTCTGGTATTCTTGCTTGGAGAACCCCGTGGAGCCTGACATGCTACAGTCCACGGGGTCTTTAAGAGTTGGACAAGACTTAGCAACTGAATAACAATAATCTATGTTTTAAATGCTGTGCTAAAGAATTAAAATAACCAAATGAACAAAATATTTCAATGGAATTCTTGAATGCAATGTTCAAAGCCCCACAAGGCAGTATGGGGATCCTTACTCTTCCCTGTCAAATCATACCTATTCTGTTTTCTCATTTCTTAGAGAATTCTCTTTGCCAAGTGGCAATAGTGGTTAAAACAGATGAATATACACGTTTTAAAATGTTAGTTTGAACCCAGTAGAATGCACGTTTCCAGAAGCCTTTCAGAGAACCAACCTTGTAGTAATAGTTTCAGGTATCACAGCTACTGTACTTCTAGGGCTCAGTTATATTCACATTGGCCTTTCAGTGACATTCAGGTCACATCCAAGTATATTAATTATTTTGCGTGCACGCTTGGACAGCTTTTCCTGCTAACTTTCTTTTGTAATTGACATAAAGCATAAGATATCGAGGAAGAAGGAGATGTTCTCTACTTGCTTTTCATGGTTTTTTGTTTCTGTTTTTTTTTTTTTTTTTTAACTCTAGGAGGTGTTTGGAGAAGGCAATGGCAACCCACTCCAGGATTCTTGCCTGGAGAATCCTAGGGACAGGGGATTCTGGTGGGCTGCCGTCTGTGGGGTCACACAGAGTCAGACATGATTGAGGTGACTTAGCAGCAGCAGGAGATGCTCAAAGTTCTTTTTGATAACTCTTTTTTGTTTAGAATTATGAGAGTTCATTTTCAGAGAAGGCAATGGCACCCCACTCCAGTACTCTTGCCTGGAAAATCCTATGGATGGAGGAGCCTGGTGGGCTGCAGTCCATGGGGTCGCTGAGAGTCGGATACGACTGCGTGACTTCACTTTCACTTTTCACTTTCATGCACTGGAGAAGGAAATGGCAACCCACTCCAGTGTTCTTGCCTAGAGAATCCCAGGGACAGGGGAGCCTGGTGGGCTGCCGTCTTTGGGGTCGTGCAGAGTCGGACACGACTGAGCGACTCAGCAGCATGAGAGTTCATTTTAATTCCAGTTGGTAGCTCTTGCCGTCATGCTTCAAACCTTTTTTAAAAATCGGATTAATGAAAAAGAAAGTTGGTAAATCCTAGGGGCATTTTCTGTGTCCTTAGCTGGGTTATTTATAATTCCCAGGTTAAGAATGATCACAATTACTGGTCTTCAGAAAACCTCGTGTATCAATACTTTCCTAGTTTCCTTTGGTTGAAGTACTCCCTAAAGAGAAAGTACATATTTTCTTTTTTTTTTTTCCCCTCATTTTGATTTGTTCATGGATGTGCAGTAAGGTCTGAATTTCCAGTCTATGCTGCAAGATGCAATAGACACTGTGTTCATGCCCAGTGATGGCATTTATGCTGTAGGGCTTTTTCCTATCTCTTCTTTCCTTGTCAGATAGCAGAATATCCATTTCTGGTCCCTGTTGTAACTCAGTTCATTAGAAGCAGTATTTAGGTAGGATGACTAATCTGCAAGCCAAAAGAGGTTTTATCTATTAAATAGAAGCAACCTCTGACAAAAAGCCTAGGGCAGAGCAAGAGAGGAAGATGACAAAACCCTGCTCTACACACGAACTCTTGGTTTGGAGGCTGAAACTCAGGTGGTTTTCCTGCCTTTGGGGTATTTGCCTGTAAGCATTGTAAACAGTTAAAAAAATAAATTTTGCTGGAAAGTGGATAATGCAGGCAAGTGGATCTATGTAACAAACACTCTCTCAGCTGCTCATTTTAGACGATGATTTCAGACCCTTCCTGAAATTGTATTACATCCCGTTTGACTGTTTTTTTCCTTTGATTAACAATTCAGTTTTGTGTAACATGCCAGTGAGTCAGAAGTCTTAGCCTGAGAAGGGTCCTGCCAAGATGATGACAAATGACAAATTATATATAATGTTTGTGAGGATTAAAATAGATGAAATTGGTAAAACATTTTGAATAGTGTTTGCTGTAACTTTGAGCACTCACTACTTATTAGCTCTTAATAGTCTTACTGTTACTATTAGGAATTATTTGGAGTTCATTTTATCCTGCGGCACTGCCCTGAAATCAAAGGCACAAAAACCAATACAAATGCACAGTGAGAGCCTGATACAGATGATGATTTTAGTATGGACTCACATGGCTCCCTAAAATATATAGCAAGTTCTATCAGTAGTGTTGAAAAAATGAACTTTAAATCATTTTGAATTCAGTTATTACCAACGTTTATTATGTTTACTGTGTCAGGCAATCAGGTACACATTCTACTTGTAATTAACCCCTTTTTACAGTTGAGAAAACCAAAGTTCAGAGAGGCTGTATCTAAACCTTCCAAGTCACACAGCTAGAGAGTGATAGAATGGATTCTCTGTACTGCACTGGTTTACAAAATGTTTTGAAATAAACTTTTTTTGGCTGCACTTTGCGGCATGAGTGATCTTAAGTCCCCAACCAGGGTTAAAACACACGCCCTCTGCGGTAGAATTGTGGTCTTAACCATTGGACAACCAGAAAAGTCCCCAAGTAAATTCTTTATTAAAGTATGTTGAGTGATGAATGGTCTATTAATTTTCCTCTAGCTAGTTAAAAAATTTTTTTTATTGAAATATAGTTGATTTATAATGTGTTAGTTTCAGGTGTACAGCAAAGTGATTCAGTTATATATATGTGTACATATAAATACATATTCATTTTTTTAAACCTATTTTTGTATTGGTGGAGAAGGATGTGGCAATCCACTCCAGTGTTTTTGCCTGGAGAATCCCATGGACAGAGGAGCCTGGCATACATTCCATGGGGTTGCAAAGAGTTGGACACGACTGAAGTGACTTAGCACACACGCATATTTTATGTTGGGGTACAGCTAATGAACAGTGTTGTGATAGCTTCAGGTGAACAGCAAAGGGATTCAGCCATACATACACATGCATCCATTCTCCCCGAAACTCCCCTCCCATCCAGGCTTGCCACATTGAGCAGAGTTCCTTGTGCTATACAAACACACAGTGTGTGGTTGGTTATCCATCTTAGTATATAGCAGCTACTTTTGCATGTGATTTTCACTGTTGATGATGTAAGTACACAACACGTCATGAAATTTGTGTTGATTTGTTTCCCAGGAGTCCAGATTGCCTCTTCCTCTTCCTGTTGTCCTATTGAAATAATCTACCTTGGTGGAAGGGGAGAATAATGGTTCTTTACAGATGCCCATGTCTAATCTCTGGACTCTGTAAACCTGTTACCTTACTCAGCAAAAGATTTTGTAGATGTGAGAATTGAAAGAGGGAGGCAGGAGAATCAGAAGAGATGAGGACAGAAGCAGAGGTCAGAGGGATGCAGGTAGTAACTCGGAAGATGGGGGAAAGAACCGTAAGTCAGGGAACACAGACCAACTCTAGAAGCTGCAAAAGGCAAGAAGACCAGTTCTCTCCCAGAGCCTCAAAAAGAAACACAGCCCAGCAGACACCTTGGTTTTAGCTCTATGAGACCCATTTCAGACTTTTGCTCTCCCGATCAAGTTTAGATTGTTTGAAGCCACCAAATTTGTTGCAGTGGCAATAGGAAACTGCTGTACCCTCCTTGCAGTGTTTACAGAGTGTCTCATCTCTTATTTTAATGCTTCTATGAGTTAGGACACTTGGCTTATTTATTATTTAGGTTGGGGTTGTGAGCAAGTTGTTTGCAGTGATACACATGGATCAACTTAACTTTTTAAAACCATTCTTTTAATCAGTAAAGAGCTTTGGGTGGATTGATTCAGTATATGAGTCTAGGAGAAGGAAGGAAGGGAGATGGCAGCTTGAACCACTAGAGGTTGTGGGGGATCTTGAAGGAAGGAGATTGCTTTAACTTGAGTTTCTCAGGAAATCCTGATTAGGCCCGAGGAGGGCCTGTGGAAATCATTGACCTAATGGAACTAGTGACAGTTGAGCAATTCTGTGCTAATTACAGTTCTAAGAGCTTAACTTACATTGACTCTCTTTTCCTTATACCAGCAGTGAGGTACATACTATTGATAGTACCTGTTTTTACCAATAAGGAAACTGACACATAGGGCTATAGGTTTTACTTAAGCCTTTTGATTATAGTAGGATTGTTAACATTGAACTGGTTGTCACATTGTATTGATAACATATATAAACATTTATGATCACAGAATTATTTTATGTTCAAATTTTAAGCCTTAGAGGTTTTTTTTTTTCCTACCATTTTGTATTTAACTAGCTATAGGGTTAATGAGTTTTAGGTAACTAGCTATTAGGTTTATTCTAAACTAGACATTTAGAATATAACTGTTAAAGACAGGTTTAAAAACAGTTGTTGAAGCACTAAGACACTGCCTTAGCATAAAATGTCCACTGGATGGCAGGTTTTCATAAAAAGTACACAGCATTAGATTTCATATCATAAGTTTCCCCAAATTTATAAGATCAAACAACTCATTTGCTTTGGGTTGATAAATAGCTAACTTTTTGAGTTTATTAAGCTGTATTTAATATTAATTCAAAATAGAACCAGAGCTTTAGCAGCTTAAAATTTTTGAAATATGTATATCCCTTTAAATAAGGATTTAATTTGAAGTGCACTTTACAAATTAAACTTGTGCCCATGGGCAAACTTGTAAAATGTTGTTGATTTTTTTTAAAAGAAGCTGTAATAATAAAAAATCTATATGATCTTACATCCAGTAACTTTATACTAGAAAAATTTTAGTTTTTAAAGAAAGATAGCAAAAAATTATACACTATGAACTTATTTACAATATTTGCATGAACTTCTTTCCTACAAGCTTAAAGTTTTCACATGGAGGACAAATTTCCTTCCACTAAGAGTTTTCAGGGTTACAATTTGAGGCCAGATCATAGTTATTTACTTGTTTAGTGCTGAATTCGGGAAGAAGAAGGTACTTTAAAGTGAGTACCTTTAAAGACTGTTTCTATGAACATATGCTTGGTGCCTTTGTCAGCTGACACCTGCCTAACTGCCCTTCATCCAAACTGTAGACAGGAAGGTGCCACCAGGGGGCGCTATACCAGCACCAAGGCTGCCCACTTCCACATTCACTCCACAAAGCTTATTAACAAGTACTAACCAGTCTTTATTGAAATATAGTTGATTTATAATGTGTTAGTTTCAGGTGTACAGCAAAGTGATTCAGTTATATATATGTGTACATATAAATACATATATATTTTTTTAAACCTATTTTTGTATTGGTGGAGAAGGATGTGGCAATCCACTCCAGTGTTTTTGCCTGGAGAATCCCATGGACAGAGGAGCCTGGCATACATTCCATGGGGTTGCAAAGAGTTGGACACGACTGAAGTGACTTAGCACACACGCATATTTTATGTTGGGGTACAGCTAATGAACAGTGTTGTGATAGCTTCAGGTGAACAGCAAAGGGATTCAGCCATACATACACATGCATCCATTCTCCCCGAAACTCCCCTCCCATCCAGGCTTGCCACATTGAGCAGAGTTCCTTGTGCTATACAAACACACAGTGTGTGGTTGGTTATCCATCTTAGTATATAGCAGCTACTTTTGCATGTGATTTTCACTGTTGATGATGTAAGTACACAACACGTCATGAAATTTGTGTTGATTTGTTTCCCAGGAGTCCAGATTGCCTCTTCCTCTTCCTGTTGTCTTATTGAAATAATCTACCTTGGTGGAAGGGGAGAATAATGGTTCTTTACAGATGCCCATGTCTAATCTCTGGACTCTGTAAACCTGTTACCTTACTCAGCAAAAGATTTTGTAGATGTGAGAATTGAAAGAGGGAGGCAGGAGAATCAGAAGAGATGAGGACAGAAGCAGAGGTCAGAGGGATGCAGGTAGTAACTCGGAAGATGGGGGAAAGAACCGTAAGTCAGGGAACACAGACCAACTCTAGAAGCTGCAAAAGGCAAGAAGACCAGTTCTCTCCCAGAGCCTCAAAAAGAAACACAGCCCAGCAGACACCTTGGTTTTAGCTCTATGAGACCCATTTCAGACTTTTGCTCTCCCGATCAAGTTTAGATTGTTTGAAGCCACCAAATTTGTTGCAGTGGCAATAGGAAACTGCTGTACCCTCCTTGCAGTGTTTACAGAGTGTCTCATCTCTTATTTTAATGCTTCTATGAGTTAGGACACTTGGCTGATTTATTATTTAGGTTGGGGTTGTGAGCAAGTTGTTTGCAGTGATACACATGGATCAACTTAACTTTTTAAAACCATTCTTTTAATCAGTAAAGAGCTTTGGGTGGATTGATTCAGTATATGAGTCTAGGAGAAGGAAGGAAGGGAGATGGCAGCTTGAACCACTAGAGGTTGTGGGGGATCTTGAAGGAAGGAGATTGCTTTAACTTGAGTTTCTCAGGAAATCCTGATTAGGCCCGAGGAGGGCCTGTGGAAATCATTGACCTAATGGAACTAGTGACAGTTGAGCAATTCTGTGCTAATTACAGTTCTAAGAGCTTAACTTACATTGACTCTCTTTTCCTTATACCAGCAGTGAGGTACATACTATTGATAGTACCTGTTTTTACCAATAAGGAAACTGACACATAGGGCTATAGGTTTTACTTAAGCCTTTTGATTATAGTAGGATTGTTAACATTGAACTGGTTGTCACATTGTATTGATAACATATATAAACATTTATGATCACAGAATTATTTTATGTTCAAATTTTAAGCCTTAGAGGTTTTTTTTTTTCCTACCATTTTGTATTTAACTAGCTATAGGGTTAATGAGTTTTAGGTAACTAGCTATTAGGTTTATTCTAAACTAGACATTTAGAATATAACTGTTAAAGACAGGTTTAAAAACAGTTGTTGAAGCACTAAGACACTGCCTTAGCATAAAATGTCCACTGGATGGCAGGTTTTCATAAAAAGTACACAGCATTAGATTTCATATCATAAGTTTCCCCAAATTTATAAGATCAAACAACTCATTTGCTTTGGGTTGATAAATAGCTAACTTTTTGAGTTTATTAAGCTGTATTTAATATTAATTCAAAATAGAACCAGAGCTTTAGCAGCTTAAAATTTTTGAAATATGTATATCCCTTTAAATAAGGATTTAATTTGAAGTGCACTTTACAAATTAAACTTGTGCCCATGGGCAAACTTGTAAAATGTTGTTGATTTTTTTTAAAAGAAGCTGTAATAATAAAAAATCTATATGATCTTACATCCAGTAACTTTATACTAGAAAAATTTTAGTTTTTAAAGAAAGATAGCAAAAAATTATACACTATGAACTTATTTACAATATTTGCATGAACTTCTTTCCTACAAGCTTAAAGTTTTCACATGGAGGACAAATTTCCTTCCAATAAGAGTTTTCAGGGTTACAATTTGAGGCCAGATCATAGTTATTTACTTGTTTAGTGCTGAATTCGGGAAGAAGAAGGTACTTTAAAGTGAGTACCTTTAAAGACTGTTTCTATGAACATATGCTTGGTGCCTTTGTCAGCTGACACCTGCCTAACTGCCCTTCATCCAAACTGTAGACAGGAAGGTGCCACCAGGGGGCGCTATACCAGCACCAAGGCTGCCCACTTCCACATTCACTCCACAAAGCTTATTAACAAGTACTAACCAGTCTATTCTGAAGGAGATCAACCCTGGGATTTCTTTGGAAGGAATGATGCTAAAGCTGAAGCTCCAGTACTTTGGCCACCTCATGCGAAGAGTTGACTCATTGGAAAAGACTGATGCTGGGAGGGATTGGGGGCAGGAGAAGAAGGGGACTACCGAGGATGAGATGGCGGGATGGCATCACTGACTCGATGGATGTGAATCTGAGTGAACTCCGGGAGATGGTGATGAACAGGGAGGCCTGGCGTGCTGCGATTCATGGGGTCGCAAAGAGTCGGACACGACTGAGTGACTGAACTGAACTGAACTTTCTCTTCCTCCTCTCCTGCTGCTTTAATCAGTGTTCCTTTGGCCTGAGTATCAAGTTGTTCGCACAGTGCTCTAGGTGTTTCTAAGACATCGCAGCCCCTTCTGGCTTTGGTAGGTGCTATGAGCTCTGGCTCCCTAGCCTTTAACATGTAAATATGCCAATTCGTGAATTTCAAACTACTTTAAAGGGATCCGTAGCTTGCCTTAATCATGAAATCATGAAAAAGAAAAAATTCTGCCACTATGCCCTCAATTAAATGTCAGTGACTACACATTTAATGGCTCTTATTTTATCTATTGAACTGAATTTATGAACTTAATTTTTCAAGTACAAATATTCAAATACAGTTGAACTTTGAGCCTATCATAGCAAACGTGATATGCTACACAAGTAGGATGAAGTCTACCAGAATATTTTCTCCATCAATTAGCTCTGCCACACAACTGAAAGGTGAATTCTCCAGTGGCAATTTATTCATACTGTTTTTGACAGTTCTCAAACCTGAAGCTTGCATTTAACATCAGCACTTTATCTTACTTTATACTGGTTCTAAATTTAAGCAATGAAATGTCATTTCCTTATCAGAAAAAATAAAGGAAATGAAAAAAATCAATAGCTGATGACAGTTGGCAGAAACAACATAATCAATCAATTAAGGGGATATTGAGTATCCATTCAATGCAGAAAATGTAGTAGATACTCAGCTAATACTTCACTGCTGGTTGATTTATTGATAATGCTTATTTCTGTCCATTAGCCTCAGACATTTATGTTTTTTAAAAAAGAAACTCACTGCAAATGAAAATGTGAACAAGCATCAGTAACTGACTTTAAAAAAAAAAAACAACCTTTTTATATTAGCATATAGGTGATTAACACTGTTGTATTAGTTTCAGGTATATATCAAAGTGATTCAGTTATACATGTATCTATTCTTTTTCAAATTCTTTCCCCATTTAAGTTGTTACATAATATTGAACAGAGTTCCCTGTGCTATACAGCAGGTTCTTGTTGGTTATCCATTTTAAATATAGCAATGTGTACATGTCAGTTAGAAACCCCCTAATTATCCCTTCCCCCTCAACCATAAATTTATTCTCTAAATCTATGAGTCTGTTTTTTAAATATGTTCATTTGTATCATTTTTTTAAAAGATTCCACATAAAAGCAATACCATGTAACATTTATCATTCTGACTTTCTTCAATAAAACAATCTGTAGGTTCATCCATGTTGCTGCAAAAGCATTATTTCACTCTTTTAAATGACTGAATGGCATTCCACTGTGTCTATATATCACATCTTTATCCATTCATCTGTTGATAGACTTGGGTTGCTTCCGTATCTTGGCTATTATAAATAATGCTGCTATGAACATTGGGGTATTCTTTTGGGTCATGTTTTTCCCTGGGTATATGCCCAGGAATGGGATTACAGGATCATATGGTAGCTCTATTTTTATTCAGAATGGCCATCATAAGAAAATCCACAAACTATAAATGCTGGAAAGGGTGTGGAGAAAAGCAAACTCTCCCACACTGTTGGTGGGAATGTAAATTGGTACGGCCACCGTAGAGAACAATATGGAGGTTCCTTAAAAGTAAAAATAGAGTAATTTACTCTTGCTTTTAGCCAACTAGGTTGTCTCACTGCCTCAGTCAGTTCAGTTGCTCAGTCGTGTCCAACTCTTTGGCCCCATGAACTGCAGCACGCCAAACTTCCCTGTCCATCACCAGCTCTCAGAGCTTGCTCAAACTCATGTCCATTGAGTCGGTGATGCCATCCAATGATCACATCCTCTGTCATCCCCTTCTCCTCCTGCCTTCAATCTTTCCCAGCATCAGGATCTTTTCCAGTGAGCTGGTTCTTCATATCAGGTGGCCAAAGGATTGGAGTTTCAGCTTCAGCATCAGTCCTTCCAATGAACATTCAGGACTTATTTCCTTTAGGATGGATGGTTGGATCTCCTTGCTGTCAAGGGACTCTCAAGAGTCTCCTCCAACACCACAGTTCAAAAGCATCAATTCTTCAGCTCTCAGCTTTTTTATAGTCCAACTCTCACATCCATACATGACTACTAGAAAAACCATAGCTTTGACTAGATGGACTTTGTTGGCAAAGTAATGTCTCTGCTTTTTAATATGCTCTCTAGGGTGGTCATAGCTTTTCTTCCTAGGAGCAAGCGTTTTTTAACTTCATGGCTGCAGTCACCATCTGCAGTGATTTTGAAGCCCCCCAAAATAAAGTCTGTCACTATTTCCATTGTTTCCCCATCTATTTGCCATGAAGCAAAGGGACTGGATGCCATGATCTTAGTTTTCTGAATGTTGAGTTTTAAGCCAACTTTTTCACTCTTCTCTTTCACTTTCATCAAGAGGCTCTTTAGTTCTTCTTTGCTTTCTGCCATAAGGGTGTCATCTGTGTATATGAGGTTATTGATATTTCTTCCAGCAATCTTGATTCCAGCTTGTGTTTCATCCAGCCTGGCATTTTGCATGATGTACTCTGCATATAAGTTAGATCAGCAGGGTGACAATATACAGCCTTGATGTACTCCTTTCCCGATTTGGAAACAGTCTGTTGTTCCATATCTAATTCTAACTGTCGCTTCTTGACCTGCATACAAATTTCTCAGGAGGCAGGTCAGGTGATCTGGTATTCACATATCTTGAAGAATATTCCACAGTTTGTTGTGATCCACACAGTCAAAGGCTTTGGCATAGTTTTTCTGGAACTCTCTTGCTGTTTTGATGATCCCATGGCTATTGGCAATTTGATTTCTAGTTCCTCCACCTTTTCTAAATCCAGCTTGAACATCTGGAAATTCTGAGCTATCAGGGAAGCCCTCTCATTGCCTGGGATACTATTAGTAGAAAATATAGGTTAGTGTTAACTTTAAACATAACTGTAAGAAAACATTTAATAGAGTCCTTATGCATTGCAGAGTTGTTTTTCTTGTTGTGCTAAGTCCGAGTTGTGTTTTTTTTTTAAATCATGTTTGTCATCGACTATCATCAAATAGTTTACAATTTTTAGCAAAACAGATATACACAAACTGGACATCTGGATGGTAAAAGAGGACAAAGTATAACTAAGTGCCAAAATGCACGCTATCCTAGCACTCACAAGCATCACAATGCAGAGCAAAGTGCTCTACAGGGTATCTATCTCGTTTTTCTTTAAATAAAGCATATTGTCATTTTTTTAAACTCAAAATGAATTCAAGTTCTAAATGTAATTTTAATGCTCAAGTCTTTTCTATTCATGATTTTGAAGTACAGAATAATTAGCATTTTTCATTTTTTATAGCTCCATGGAGGAGTTACCACATCACATTCTATGTGGAAAATACACTTCAGAGAAATCCTCATCCAACTTACTAATATTTAGACTTAATTTTTCCCTTCAGGCTGGTTGTAATATTAATATAAGTCAGCACTGCAGACCATTTTTTATTTGGGCTAATTATTGTTTTTTTCCCATTCTGTAACTCTCCTCCACAGTTTTGTTTGTTGCTTTGGGCTTTTCTTGCCCATTCTGTGGCCGTGGTGTAGGCTGAGGAGTGGGAAGACCTGGCAGGAGGTAGAGATGAGCTCAGCTCTCTCATCTTCAGACAGTGCTCTCACTGGCTCTCCAGAAGTGGCAGTAAATACAGAAATGGCCATCATAGGCAGGTGATATTTTCTCCTCGCAATCTAATCGAGAAGACCAGGAATGCTTTTGTAGTTCCACAGCTGCAGGATGGGAAGCAAACGGCAACACTCGCCGTCTTGTCTGTTGGCCCACTCTGATGTTCCAGTGCAGATTGAAAAGCACTGAATCGGATGCCTGCCGCCGAATATTGTTGTTCTTCAGTTGCTCAGTTGTGTCTGACTCTTTGTGACCCCATGGACTGCAGCATGCCAGGCTTCCTTGTCCTCTACTATCTCCCTGAATTTGCTCAAACTCATGTCCACTGAGTTGGTGATGCCATCCAACCATACCATCCTCTGTAGCTCCCTTCTCCTCTTGCCTTCAGTCTTTCCCAGCACCAAGGCCTGTTCCAATGAGTCGACTCTTTGCATCAGATGGCCACAGTGTTGGAGGTTTAGCATCAGTCCTTCCAATGAATAGTTAGGATTGATGTGATATATACTCAATAAGATGGTTTTCTCTTTTCTTTTATAAAGTTAACTCTACTCATTAAAAACAGTGATATGATATGCATAAAATTATAGCTTAAGAGAACCTTAGCATTGAAGTAAGCCTTTACTATTTTCTAATCAACTTCCATCTCAGTCTTCTCTATGACACTGAAAATTTGTAGGATGGCTGAGTATAATCAGACATCAAGGAGGCCCTGGATAGCATATTGTTAGTGATATTTTCAGCTGGAAAACTCAAACTGGCATAAGCAAAAAGAAATATATGTTATGAAAACTTCATTGGTCAGGCAGTTTGGTTGATTTAATAGCCAAGGACCCAGACTTTTCCCCATCTCTGCTTTGATATCCGTTGTCTGTGAATTTTATTCACTTATTCATGATCTTAAGATGCTGTAGTTGTGCTCAGCATCGCAGGCAGATGTGACTACAACTGGAAAGAAAAGGGACCTTTTCTCAGCGTCTTTTAACTTATTCATACAAGAATCAGGAATTCATTTCTGGAAATCCCCTCTCATTTTGATTGGCTGAAATATTATCCATTTCCAAATCAGTTACTTGCAAAAACGAAAACCACCCCAGGTTAAAAAAGAAACAAATGAGTGTACTGTGACTTTTTAAAATAAGCATGTGGAGAGAAAGACTGCTGATGAGTCAAACTGATTTTGCTGCTCTTCAAAGCAGCTCCTTTTCAATAAAGAGCTTGCTAGTTCTCTCCAGTTTATCTTCCTTTGTTTCAGATAAGACTAGTGAAAAGTCCTTCAGAAAGGCAAGGTCAGCCTTAAATGATTGTAACAAAGATTCTGTAACGAGCACACACACCCATATGAAGGCACACAGTCTAGAGATCCAAATGAAGGAAGAGTCATGTTGATGCTGAACTTGTGACTTATTCTTAAGAAATTAAGTTTCATTGGTGAGCTCCCTCAAGTTTAATTTGGAGAAAAATTCAAATACATTATCTTCCAAGTTATCTTTGGATCTTACAGTTTTTCTAATGCTTCGGGGAAAGGGCAGTAGGTGAGAATTGAGGTTTAAAGAGGCAGCTTTATTTTTTATGTAGACCGTGATGGACTGCAGGATGTGCTTACTGCTCCTTTTGTACCTGGGTCCAGTGCAGCCCAATCCTATTCTGTTTCATGCCAAAGGCATGAAAGAGCGGCATCACTTAGGCATTTCTGTTGTTTGAGTTTGGTTGATTTACAGTGATGTGTTAATTACTGTTGTACAGCAGAATGACTGTGGCATACGGATATATTCTTTTCCATTATAGCTTATCACAGGATATTGAATCTAGTTCCCTGTGCTATACAGTAGGACCTTGTTTACCCATTATATATATATAATAGATGGCATCTGCTAAACCCAAACTTCTGATTCACTCCTCTCCCACCTCCCTCCCCCTTGGCAATCCAGTCTATTCTCTGTGTCTGTGACTCTTTTTCTCTTTTGTGGATAGTTTCGTTTGTGTCGTATTTTAGATTCCACATAAGTGATATCATATGTTTCTTTGTTTCTGATGTACTTCACTTTGTATGATAATCTAATTTCATCCATGTGGCTGCCAATGGTGTTATTTCATTCTTTTCTGTGGCGCGGTAGCACGTCTTCCTCCTCCATTCATCTGTTGATGGACAGCCATTTAGGTGGTTTCCCTGTCTTGGCTATTGTAAATGGTGCTGCAATGAACATAGAGGTGCATGTTTCTTTTTGAATTAGTTTTGTCTGGATATATACCCAGGAGTAGGATTGCTAGATCATATGGTAGATCTGTTTTTGGTTTTCTGGGGAACCTCATACTTTTTCCACAGCGCTGCACCAATTTACATTCCCACCAACAGTGTAGGAGGGTTCCCATTTCTCCACACCCTCTCCAGCATTTGTTATTTGTAGACTTTTTAATGATGGTCATTCTGATCAGTGGATCATTATCACCTCCACTTTAATGAAAGATTTGGTATGCTCTAATGCGAATCTCTACTCCAGACTGTGAGGCAGATTGAAAATTAAGAGGGGGATTGATTCTGCTGTTTGCTGTGGTAAGAACCTGCCTGCCAACACAGGAGACGTTAGAGGCAAGGGTTTGATCTCTGGGTTGGGAAGATCCCCTGGAGGAGGAAATGGCGTCCCACTCCAGTATTCCTGTCTGGAGACTCCTCATGGACAGCGGAGCCTGGTGGGCTACATTCCGCGGGGCTGTAAAGAGTCAGACATGACTGAAGTGACTTAGCAAGCATGCAAACAGAAAAAAAAAAAAAAAAAAAAAACAAAACACTAGGAA
>SJYX01023887.1:71550-88510 GCA_006410675.1 Oreotragus oreotragus | reverse complement strand
AGAAAAATAAAAAAAAAAAAAAAAAAAAAAAAAAAAAAAAAAAAACAACAAAACCCTAGGAAACAAAGAATTATTTGGAGAATTTAAAGGAGAATTATTTGAAGGACTATTTTTCCTTTACCTTTATTTTAAAATGGTAGTGATAATATTGGTTAGTGTAGTATGATGAAATAGATTTTATTCATAATTACATAAATTCCTGAAATAAGGGCCCATGTAAAATATTACACCTACTATTTATATATTTTTCCAAAGAATAATTGTTGTCCAGAGTCTCTTTAAAGAAAAAGCTACCCGAGACGCTATTTCCTTCATGAGAATGGCCCATTGAAGGTGGGTCTGCATAGTTTGCTTGATTAGTCAGTGGAGTCGGGGCTGTCAGGGTTTTAATTCCCCAGCTTTCTGGCTTTACAGCCACATGAAGCGACCCAGATTCCTGGTTAAGTCAAATGCTTGAATTTTCTCTCCCAAGTTTTCTACCCACACTGTTGACTGAGTGAAAGAAAGTCCTAAGGAGGAGTTAAGAGATGCTGGGCAAAGCTTATTAGGCAAATACACAGTGGTAGCATTTATTTCACAGATGCTTCCCTGACAATATACAGTTTACACATAAAGAGAGGTCACTGATATCTTCACTTGTTACGTGCCAATGTTTTTTTTTTTTAGTTTGCTTGATTAGTCAGTGGAGTCGGGGCTGTCAGGGTTTTAATTCCCCAGCTTTCTGGCTTTACAGCCACATGAAGCGACCCAGATTCCTGGTTAAGTCAAATGCTTGAATTTTCTCTCCCAAGTTTTCTACCCACACTGTTGACTGAGTGAAAGAAAGTCCTAAGGAGGAGTTAAGAGATGCTGGGCAAAGCTTATTAGGCAAATACACAGTGGTAGCATTTATTTCACAGATGCTTCCCTGACAATATACAGTTTACACATAAAGAGAGGTCACTGATATCTTCACTTGTTACGTGCCAATGTTTTTTTTTTAAGGACAATTTAAAACAGTGTGAAATAAGACCTTTCTGTGTTAAGTGCCTGTGTTTGTGCTGGCTGTCAAGAACTGAAGGGGCTGAAATGCCACCCTTCTTACAGGAAACCAGTAGCCCGCCACCGTTTCATACGTGCAGAATGCACAGGCGAGGCTGCTGGGGGAGAGAGAAAGGATGTCACCACTCAGGGTGCAGTAAGCGGTCTGAGCAACACCTGTGCCTGGGATCCCCCTGCCCTCCACCTCCAGGCAGTGGCAGTGAGGACACAGAGCAGACCTGGGGGACGCTGTGTGGTCTGTGCCCCCTGAAGAGCACCGAGCTTAGGACACTCCCCACGTTGTAAGGGGCTGCTGAAAAATCCATCTATCCCTTGCCCCGAAGCGAGGCTATGTTCTTATTATGTACATTGGGAGACAAATTTGCCCTCCATCCCAGAAGGAAATGCTCTACTTTTTCAAGGCTGTGTGCTCTACAGACATTCTTGTAAAGATACTCTGGAATAAAATATGTGTATATGGTATATACGGTGTTGTGTGGGTGATATCTATGTATACCATTTAATTCTCTCAGTAATTCTGTAAAGATAGCTCAGAATTCTTGTTTTAGATGTAAAGAAGGAATATCAGCTAAGCATCTTGCCTTGTGTCATAGAGATTGTAAGGGACAAACTTTTGGATATTCAATCCTTTGTTCTTCTCCTCAACAGCCCGTAATCTCTCTGACCAGCCAATGCACTAATTGCCGTGAAAAACAGAGACACTCATATGTATTCTGTGACCGTGAGTTCTAGAAAGAAAGCCCTTTGACTTTTTATGCTGCTTTTGCTAGCTATATCTATTTCTATTAGAGAAATATCTGTGGTGCTATTGTCTTCATGATTGGATTGCTACAAAGCGTATCATGTGCAATACCATTCAAACAAGTGTGGAAGATGGTGATCAATGAAGCAGTAAGGTTTCCCCCTTCAATCAAACCAGTTGCTCTTTGTAAGTAT
Source organism: Oreotragus oreotragus (assembly GCA_006410675.1). Taxonomy (NCBI): domain Eukaryota; kingdom Metazoa; phylum Chordata; class Mammalia; order Artiodactyla; family Bovidae; genus Oreotragus; species Oreotragus oreotragus. The sequence goes on along the minus strand of SJYX01023887.1, from coordinate 86,533 downwards.
TATTTTGGAAGATACAGTTAAAAAGATGTTGAATTAAATTAAGCTTCTGAAAATTGCTCACCTCATGATTCCTTCTGATTACATCTTGGCATAATTCTGCCAAGTTTCAATATGTAATTTAGGGATAATGTATAATGGGTATTGGAACTATTGCAGTTCTCCACATTTAAAGGAAAGGCCAATTTTATTAGTAACAACTGTAATAACTCTGCTAAATAGGTTCTATGACTTAGTCACTCATTAGGAAATTATTTCTCAGCAGGAACATATTACCTTTATATATTTAATTCAAGTTTTAAGAAGGAAATTTATTAGCATTGCAAGTGTTTTCAGAAAGCTAGTTTTTACAGATACTATATTAAGATTCTAATGAATTGTTTCCTCTGGTGTTAAACTCAAGAGCTTATTTCTCATTGTTTTAATTTTTTAAAAACTTTATTTTCACATGAGACATTTAAAACGTATGCAGTGATGTTTAGACTTCAGTTATCAAAATAGCAGAGGTGACAAGACCCCCTTCCATTTCATCACTCAGTGTTTGGTTGATACCTCTTATGGGGGAAGAACATTTTTGGATTAAAAAAAATTACTACAAATATGTAGCTAGACACTGGTATGTATCATATACTAACCTAAATGATGCCTACTCTAAAAGGAGTATCTATAGTAAAATACATTTGGAGAAAAGCTGGTTAAGTTTTTACAGGAATTATTGTTGTTTAGTTGCTAAGTCATGTCCGACTCTTGGTGATCCCATGGACTGCAGCCCACCAGGCTCCTCTGTCCATGAGATGTCCCAGGCAAGAATACTGGAGTGGGTTGCCATTTCTTCTTCCAGGGAATGAACGCACGTCTTCCACATTGGCAGGTGGATTCTTTACCACTGAGCCACCAGGGAAACGTCAACAGGACTTATGTAACATATTAAACGATGGTGCTGAGAGGTCCTGCTCAAAAATGGAGTTGTTTCATCATCTTTGAAATGTGTTTGATCCCAGAGCCCTTTTACTTTGTGCTACTGCTAAGTCACTTCAGTCGTGTCTGACTCTGTGCGACCCCATAGATGCCAGCCCACCAGGCTCCCCTATCCCTGGGATTCTCCAGGCAAGAACACTGGAGTGGGTTGCCATTTCCTTTTCCGTTTTACTTTGTAAGCTGCCCTATATTTGAGGAAGTCCTGAATACTCTCTTGAAAGAAGGTGAAAGTGAAAGCTGCTCAGTTGTGTCCGAATCTTTGTGACCCCATGGACCATACATACAGTCCATGGAATTCTCCAGGCCAGAATACTCGGGTGGATAGCCTTTCCCTTCTCCAGGGGATCTTCCCAACCCAGGAATCAAACCCCGGTCTCCCACATTGTGGGCAGATTCTTTACCAGCTGAGCCACAAGGGAAGCGCCCAAATACTCTTTTAGAAAAATTTTGTTTATGTACTTATTTTTGCCTGTGCTGGGTCTCAGCACAAGCCTGGGTTGCTGCACTCAGGCTTTCTCTGGTTGCTGTGAGCTGGGTCCCCTTTCTTGCGGTGCACGGCCTTCTCACTGTGGTGGCTTCTCTTGTTCCAGAGCATGGGCTATAGGTGCGTGGGCTTCGATCGTTGTAGCACCGTGACTGAGTTGCTCTGAGGCTTGTGAGATCTTCTTGGACCAGGGATGGAACCTGTGTCCTCTGCACTGGCAGGCGGATTCTTGTCCATTGGACCAGAGAGGTCCCTGAATGCTCTTTCATGGATCATAATCTTAATTGTTTGAGGGTTCTCACATACTGGATAGACCATTTGTTTTCAAAAAAATTCAGTGAATTCTTTGTGTTCCCAGGTCTCACGCTGACTTGAAGAGAGACAAGTGGAAAGGTCATTATAGCAGGTGGAAGAGGTGACCTGGGGGACTGAGTGATGCCGAAAGTGCTAGGTTGATGGCAGAATGAATGATGGGGATTTATGGGTCGCTGTCTCTAAGCTCTTCATTGTGTCTTGATTTCCTTATCTTTAAAATAAGAATAATGCCTTCTTGATGTGTTGACTGTAAAGATCTGTAAACTCATCTACTTTGGAATATTCCATAAATGGCAGTTATTTTAATTACTAATTATTTCAGCTCATAAAAAGTGACTTTTGAAGTTATAAACATGGAAGTTAAAAAAAAGAAGTAATCTTTTTGTTTTTCTTCCTGAAAGTTACTTTCTTCTTAATACTGTGTAATACTTACCTGAAACTGTGTATATAACTCACCCAGCACTCTATCTGTAGTGCAGTATGATACACATGTACTGGAATTTTCTTTAGAAATTAGTACTAAATTATATCACATTTTGCTCAGTTAGTTCAGCAATATTTTTGAGTTAACCAGGTGGCAGATGCCTCTCTAATTGCTATAGATACATCAGCAAATAGAAAGCAACAAAAGTCCCTACTTTTATATAGCTTATTTTCAACTGAAGCAAGTTCTTATACTTTCAGTGAAAGCAAAGAGAAAATTACAGAAAATTGGAAAAGCAGCTTAACAATAGCATGAGAAAAAGACTTAAAATTCGATTGCACTAAAACAGGCAAGACTTCATGTCTCTTAAAAGCAGCTCAGTTAATTTCTTGACAGAGACAGTGTGCATGGATATGGAGATGATAAGAATGCGCTTACAGCTCCGAGCTGCTGATTTTAAGATGGGACTTTTTTATATTTGTAAGCTTCTAGCAACTTATTTTTCCACCAAACTGTGCAGATTTATTTTTACTTGATCTTTAAATCTCTTCTTTTCAAAATAGACTGTGTGAGGCTCTTTCCATTTTGCAGATTTGAACAGCTCTCCTCAGAGAGGTGCTCCCTCAATTCACTGAGAAGCAGGTCAGTACAGCAGAGAGAGGACAGAACCAGACCCGACTCCCGGTGGAGGGTGCTTGCTGTTCCTAGTTGTTAAGGAAACCTGACAATATTGCCCTTAACAGTGACAGTAGAGGATGACTGAGGCTGACTTTTCACATGCATGCAATCCGAGCATTCTTCAAAAATCATTTTTCCCTGAAAAGAAATAATTACATCTAAAGTGAAAACTTGAGAAGGAGAAACATGTTAAGGTCGAATCGCCTTTCATTCTATCTTACTAATTATTCAACATATAATTTGCGACTTCACATATTTTGAATGAGCCCTAGCAATTTGAATTTTTTCCCATACCCTGATGGAGGGCTGAGAGATCCATCACAAATATGGGCGTGTCCTGGATTTGGAATGGCCTTCACACAGGAAAGAAATTACTGTTAGAATGCTGGTTAGGAGAACTGACTTGGTAACTTATCGTGTTTGCATAATGTGGCCTTGCTTCGGGAAGCATAGGGGTTAAACTGCCCTATGGGTGAACTCAGGACTGGGCTCATATGCTGTCTCTACTAGGGGACATTATTCAACATCTCTAAGCCTCATTCTTAATGTATAGACCTAACAGCAGTGTCTGCTTAGGTATAAACTTTAAGGTTTACATGAGATAATGTATATGCCTGATAGTGATCACTCAGTCAGATATTAACTGTAATCATACGCCTTTGAGGTTAATTGTTCAAAATATGTTCTACAAAATTACCAATCTGCTAAGACCTCCTATCCCAAGTTACTTTGCTTGGAAATTTACCATGGAGATGTCTTGTGCTTTTGGAAGTCTCAAATGTTGACAGTCTTAAACTTAAAACATTTATGAGGCAGATAAAGAGGTAACACACAGCCAGTAAAGGATTAAATCCATTTTGAACATGACTTCTTGTATATCTGTCTCATGCATGATTTTTAAAATAATTTTATTTTTTGGTTGCTCTGTGTCTTTGTTGGGCTTCCCTGATAGCTCAACTGGTAAAGAATCCGCCTGTAGTAAAGGAGATGTGAAATATGCGGGTTGGATCCCTGGTTCAGGAAGAGTTCCCTGGAGTAGGAAATGGCAACTCACTCTAGTATTTTTGCTGGGAGAATCCCATGGGCAGAGGAGCCTGGTGGGCTACAGTCCACAGGGTTGCAGAGAGTCAGACCCAACTGAGCGATCAAGCATGCACGGATCTTTGTTGTTGCTAGTGGGCTTTCTCTAATGTGGTGAGTAGGGGCTACTCTTCATTGCAGTGTGTGGGATTATCACNGTTTTTTTTTTAAGGACAATTTAAAACAGTGTGAAATAAGACCTTTCTGTGTTAAGTGCCTGTGTTTGTGCTGGCTGTCAAGAACTGAAGGGGCTGAAATGCCACCCTTCTTACAGGAAACCAGTAGCCCGCCACCGTTTCATACGTGCAGAATGCACAGGCGAGGCTGCTGGGGGAGAGAGAAAGGATGTCACCACTCAGGGTGCAGTAAGCGGTCTGAGCAACACCTGTGCCTGGGATCCCCCTGCCCTCCACCTCCAGGCAGTGGCAGTGAGGACACAGAGCAGACCTGGGGGACGCTGTGTGGTCTGTGCCCCCTGAAGAGCACCGAGCTTAGGACACTCCCCACGTTGTAAGGGGCTGCTGAAAAATCCATCTATCCCTTGCCCCGAAGCGAGGCTATGTTCTTATTATGTACATTGGGAGACAAATTTGCCCTCCATCCCAGAAGGAAATGCTCTACTTTTTCAAGGCTGTGTGCTCTACAGACATTCTTGTAAAGATACTCTGGAATAAAATATGTGTATATGGTATATACGGTGTTGTGTGGGTGATATCTATGTATACCATTTAATTCTCTCAGTAATTCTGTAAAGATAGCTCAGAATTCTTGTTTTAGATGTAAAGAAGGAATATCAGCTAAGCATCTTGCCTTGTGTCATAGAGATTGTAAGGGACAAACTTTTGGATATTCAATCCTTTGTTCTTCTCCTCAACAGCCCGTAATCTCTCTGACCAGCCAATGCACTAATTGCCATGAAAAACAGAGACACACATATGTATTCTGTGACCGTGAGTTCTAGAAAGAAAGCCCTTTGACTTTTTATGCTGCTTTTGCTAGCTATATCTATTTCTATTAGAGAAATATCTGTGGTGCTATTGTCTTCATGATTGGATTGCTACAAAGCGTATCATGTGCAATACCATTCAAACAAGTGTGGAAGATGGTGATCAATGAAGCAGTAAGGTTTCCCCCTTCAATCAAACCAGTTGCTCTTTGTAAGTATTATTTTGGAAGATACAGTTAAAAAGATGTTGAATTAAATTAAGCTTCTGAAAATTGCTCACCTCATGATTCCTTCTGATTACATCTTGGCATAATTCTGCCAAGTTTCAATATGTAATTTAGGGATAATGTATAATGGGTATTGGAACTATTGCAGTTCTCCACATTTAAAGGAAAGGCCAATTTTATTAGTAACAACTGTAATAACTCTGCTAAATAGGTTCTATGACTTAGTCACTCATTAGGAAATTATTTCTCAGCAGGAACATATTACCTTTATATATTTAATTCAAGTTTTAAGAAGGAAATTTATTAGCATTGCAAGTGTTTTCAGAAAGCTAGTTTTTACAGATACTATATTAAGATTCTAATGAATTGTTTCCTCTGGTGTTAAACTCAAGAGCTTATTTCTCATTGTTTTAATTTTTTAAAAACTTTATTTTCACATGAGACATTTAAAACGTATGCAGTGATGTTTAGACTTCAGTTATCAAAATAGCAGAGGTGACAAGACCCCCTTCCATTTCATCACTCAGTGTTTGGTTGATACCTCTTATGGGGGAAGAACATTTTTGGATTAAAAAAAATTACTACAAATATGTAGCTAGACACTGGTATGTATCATATACTAACCTAAATGATGCCTNGTGATGTTTAGACTTCAGTTATCAAAATAGCAGAGGTGACAAGACCCCCTTCCATTTCATCACTCAGTGTTTGGTTGATACCTCTTATGGGGGAAGAACATTTTTGGATTAAAAAAAATTACTACAAATATGTAGCTAGACACTGGTATGTATCATATACTAACCTAAATGATGCCTACTCTAAAAGGAGTATCTCTAGTAAAATACATTTGGAGAAAAGCTGGTTAAGTTTTTACAGGAATTATTGTTGTTTAGTTGCTAAGTCATGTCCGACTCTTGGTGATCCCATGGACTGCAGCCCACCAGGCTCCTCTGTCCATGAGATGTCCCAGGCAAGAATACTGGAGTGGGTTGCCATTTCTTCTTCCAGGGAATGAACGCACGTCTTCCACATTGGCAGGTGGATTCTTTACCACTGAGCCACCAGGGAAACGTCAACAGGACTTATGTAACATATTAAACGATGGTGCTGAGAGGTCCTGCTCAAAAATGGAGTTGTTTCATCATCTTTGAAATGTGTTTGATCCCAGAGCCCTTTTACTTTGTGCTACTGCTAAGTCACTTCAGTCGTGTCTGACTCTGTGCGACCCCATAGATGCCAGCCCACCAGGCTCCCCNCTGGTATGTATCATATACTAACCTAAATGATGCCTACTCTAAAAGGAGTATCTATAGTAAAATACATTTGGAGAAAAGCTGGTTAAGTTTTTACAGGAATTATTGTTGTTTAGTTGCTAAGTCATGTCCGACTCTTGGTGATCCCATGGACTGCAGCCCACCAGGCTCCTCTGTCCATGAGATGTCCCAGGCAAGAATACTGGAGTGGGTTGCCATTTCTTCTTCCAGGGAATGAACGCACGTCTTCCACATTGGCAGGTGGATTCTTTACCACTGAGCCACCAGGGAAACGTCAACAGGACTTATGTAACATATTAAACGATGGTGCTGAGAGGTCCTGCTCAAAAATGGAGTTGTTTCATCATCTTTGAAATGTGTTTGATCCCAGAGCCCTTTTACTTTGTGCTACTGCTAAGTCACTTCAGTCGTGTCTGACTCTGTGCGACCCCATAGATGCCAGCCCACCAGGCTCCCCTATCCCTGGGATTCTCCAGGCAAGAACACTGGAGTGGGTTGCCATTTCCTTTTCCGTTTTACTTTGTAAGCTGCCCTATATTTGAGGAAGTCCTGAATACTCTCTTGAAAGAAGGTGAAAGTGAAAGCTGCTCAGTTGTGTCCAAATCTTTGTGACCCCATGGACCATACATACAGTCCATGGAATTCTCCAGGCCAGAATACTCGGGTGGATAGCCTTTCCCTTCTCCAGGGGATCTTCCCAACCCAGGAATCAAACCCCGGTCTCCCACATTGTGGGCAGATTCTTTACCAGCTGAGCCACAAGGGAAGCGCCCAAATACTCTTTTAGAAAAATTTTGTTTATGTACTTATTTTTGCCTGTGCTGGGTCTCAGCACAAGCCTGGGTTGCTGCACTCAGGCTTTCTCTGGTTGCTGTGAGCTGGGTCCCCTTTCTTGCGGTGCACGGCCTTCTCACTGTGGTGGCTTCTCTTGTTCCAGAGCATGGGCTATAGGTGCGTGGGCTTCGATCGTTGTAGCACCGTGACTGAGTTGCTCTGAGGCTTGTGAGATCTTCTTGGACCAGGGATGGAACCTGTGTCCTCTGCACTGGCAGGCGGATTCTTGTCCATTGGACCAGAGAGGTCCCTGAATGCTCTTTCATGGATCATAATCTTAATTGTTTGAGGGTTCTCACATACTGGATAGACCATTTGTTTTCAAAAAAATTCAGTGAATTCTTTGTGTTCCCAGGTCTCACGCTGACTTGAAGAGAGACAAGTGGAAAGGTCATTATAGCAGGTGGAAGAGGTGACCTGGGGGACTGAGTGATGCCGAAAGTGCTAGGTTGATGGCAGAATGAATGATGGGGATTTATGGGTCGCTGTCTCTAAGCTCTTCATTGTGTCTTGATTTCCTTATCTTTAAAATAAGAATAATGCCTTCTTGATGTGTTGACTGTAAAGATCTGTAAACTCATCTACTTTGGAATATTCCATAAATGGCAGTTATTTTAATTACTAATTATTTCAGCTCATAAAAAGTGACTTTTGAAGTTATAAACATGGAAGTTAAAAAAAAGAAGTAATCTTTTTGTTTTTCTTCCTGAAAGTTACTTTCTTCTTAATACTGTGTAATACTTACCTGAAACTGTGTATATAACTCACCCAGCACTCTATCTGTAGTGCAGTATGATACACATGTACTGGAATTTTCTTTAGAAATTAGTACTAAATTATATCACATTTTGCTCAGTTAGTTCAGCAATATTTTTGAGTTAACCAGGTGGCAGATGCCTCTCTAATTGCTATAGATACATCAGCAAATAGAAAGCAACAAAAGTCCCTACTTTTATATAGCTTATTTTCAACTGAAGCAAGTTCTTATACTTTCAGTGAAAGCAAAGAGAAAATTACAGAAAATTGGAAAAGCAGCTTAACAATAGCATGCAAAAAAGACTTAAAATTCGATTGCACTAAAACAGGCAAGACTTCATGTCTCTTAAAAGCAGCTCAGTTAATTTCTTGACAGAGACAGTGTGCATGGATATGGAGATGATAAGAATGCGCTTACAGCTCCGAGCTGCTGATTTTAAGATGGGACTTTTTTATATTTGTAAGCTTCTAGCAACTTATTTTTCCACCAAACTGTGCAGATTTATTTTTACTTGATCTTTAAATCTCTTCTTTTCAAAATAGACTGTGTGAGGCTCTTTCCATTTTGCAGATTTGAACAGCTCTCCTCAGAGAGGTGCTCCCTCAATTCACTGAGAAGCAGGTCAGTACAGCAGAGAGAGGACAGAACCAGACCCGACTCCCGGTGGAGGGTGCTTGCTGTTCCTAGTTGTTAAGGAAACCTGACAATATTGCCCTTAACAGTGACAGTAGAGGATGACTGAGGCTGACTTTTCACATGCATGCAATCCGAGCATTCTTCAAAAATCATTTTTCCCTGAAAAGAAATAATTACATCTAAAGTGAAAACTTGAGAAGGAGAAACATGTTAAGGTCGAATCGCCTTTCATTCTATCTTACTAATTATTCAACATATAATTTGCGACTTCACATATTTTGAATGAGCCCTAGCAATTTGAATTTTTTCCCATACCCTGATGGAGGGCTGAGAGATCCATCACAAATATGGGCGTGCCCTGGATTTGGAATGGCCTTCACACAGGAAAGAAATTACTGTTAGAATGCTGGTTAGGAGAACTGACTTGGTAACTTATCGTGTTTGCATAATGTGGCCTTGCTTCGGGAAGCATAGGGGTTAAACTGCCCTATGGGTGAACTCAGGACTGGGCTCATATGCTGTCTCTACTAGGGGACATTATTCAACATCTCTAAGCCTCATTCTTAATGTATAGACCTAACAGCAGTGTCTGCTTAGGTATAAACTTTAAGGTTTACATGAGATAATGTATATGCCTGATAGTGATCACTCAGTCAGATATTAACTGTAATCATACGCCTTTGAGGTTAATTGTTCAAAATATGTTCTACAAAATTACCAATCTGCTAAGACCTCCTATCCCAAGTTACTTTGCTTGGAAATTTACCATGGAGATGTCTTGTGCTTTTGGAAGTCTCAAATGTTGACAGTCTTAAACTTAAAACATTTATGAGGCAGATAAAGAGGTAACACACAGCCAGTAAAGGATTAAATCCATTTTGAACATGACTTCTTGTATATCTGTCTCATGCATGATTTTTAAAATAATTTTATTTTTTGGTTGCTCTGTGTCTTTGTTGGGCTTCCCTGATAGCTCAACTGGTAAAGAATCCGCCTGTAGTAAAGGAGATGTGAAATATGCGGGTTGGATCCCTGGTTCAGGAAGAGTTCCCTGGAGTAGGAAATGGCAACTCACTCTAGTATTTTTGCTGGGAGAATCCCATGGGCAGAGGAGCCTGGTGGGCTACAGTCCACAGGGTTGCAGAGAGTCAGACCCAACTGAGCGATCAAGCATGCACGGATCTTTGTTGTTGCTAGTGGGCTTTCTCTAATGTGGTGAGTAGGGGCTACTCTTCATTGCAGTGTGTGGGATTATCACTGGGATGGCTTCTCCTCTTGTGGGGCAAAGGCTTAGTTGCCCCATAACATATGGAATCTTCCCAGACCAGGAATTGAACCCATGTCCCTTGCATTGGCAGGTGGATTCTTATCCACTGGACCACCAGCGAAGCCCTGTGCTTGATTTTATATGTTCATATGAATAAGTTCTTAAAGTTTGTTTTTCAAAGATCCTCTGCAGAAGAATTTCTGCTGTCAATGAGAATGACAGTTAAACATAAGCGCTCCTTTTTCAATTTGTCTTAACATGACAGTCTTAATTTAATTCCTGGGGAGACAGAAGTAGGAAGAACAGAGACCTGTAACGTGACTGGTTTTAGGCCTGAGTGTGAAGGAAAGAAGCACGCTGTCCCAAGGATGCCATGGTGGCAAAATCTCAGCTCCTGGTTGACAAGTTCAACGAGGAAATTATCCCGACAGCTCCTTGTCAAAAGATAAGAAGACATTTCTCTACTGAGAGTGATGTGCAGTTAGCATAATAGTTATTATTAGGCAGGAGGGGCTGGAGAAGGTATGAATTCCATGGGGTATTATCGTTATCTGGCTTGCATCAGGCAACTTCAGATGCATGATTTTTAAGATGGGTATGGACGGTATGATTTTCTTGTGGTGTGATAGTGGAATTGCTCATCTAAAACATGACGTCTCCTCAAAAGGAGTGAAAAAAAATCTTGGCTTTACAGAAGGTAATGTAGCAGAATTCAACAGAACATGATGGTCTCAGGAGCCAGGCTGCCTGTGTTCATAGCCTCTTTCTATCGCCTCCTAATGGTGTGATCATGAATAAATTACTTAACTTATTTATCCTTCAGACCCTTCATCTGTAAAATAGGTGTAATAATAGTCCTCACTCTATAGGGTTTTCTAATGCTGAAATAAGACAATGAGTATAAAAGATCTAGTTTGGAACATAATGTGTGTTTAATATATGTTAGCAGTTATTACCTGTACATTAGAGAAGAATGCCTTAAAATAACATACCACTTGACCATATTATATGCTGCCTCATTTAACCTTCACAGATCCAAAGGTAAGAATTTCGAGTAGGACCCTTCTCCCTGACAAACTAGCAAGTTGAAGTTCAAAGAAATCCAGGGACTTGCCCAAGTCACATAGCTATTCAGTGGTGGAGTTGATTCTATAATGAGACATCCAGTTGGGTAGACGTTCTCCTTTAATATTTTTGTCAGGTCACATCTTCACCATCACAAGCGATGGTTTTCCCACAGGATAGCTATGTGCCAGAGTTGACAGATGAGAGACATAAATAACAAAAGCTGTGTTTCCAGGAAGGGTCAGAGAGAGCAGCTATACTGACTTTAGGGAATAAGAACTGTTAGGGTTGGGTCTTCAGATAATCTTGGAAGGCATAAGAAGCACACTGCAACATAGCTGCTACATGAATGCAGGCTGAAAAGAAAAGATCTATCAGCTAAAATTGTAAAATACCTTAATGTGTAATTAAAATAATAAATTATGTGGTGTGTTATATACTGATTACTTGCCACATATCCAGAGACATCTAATTCTCTATTTTGTTCTTGGCTTTGTAAGTGTAGGGAGAAGAAATCAACCTTTATTCTAATATTTAAGTTGCCCTATCACTCAATATAAATTGCCTGCTTTCAACAATTATGGACGATATTAGGCACAGCAAGACAGGAAGAAAATTAAGTCAGTTCTACAAAAGGAAATATTGCCTTTTCAATAGCTTTTACTAATGTCACTTTGAAAAATCTTGAATATCTGTTTTCCTGTTCAATTATTAAAAACAATATGCTCATGAGACTTAGTCCATTAGTTCTGAATTTTGTTTCATGCTGTTTTGTATAGTGAGACACTATTCTAATTATCCTGGGCATTAACTTAGCCCTTCAATATTTTTCTTTGGATTTGTTACATCCTGCCAATGATTTATAAACATTCAAGTATAATTGCTGAAATCTTTTTTTATAGTTAAAAATAATTGAAAAAGGTGAAGCAATGTCTGGAAAACCCATAATTTAAACATAAAAGCTTTCTTTTGCAATTAAAATTTCTGCATATACCTAAAACTGAAGACATATAAACCTGTGGAAAAGGAGATGAAGTTCATAAACAAAGAGTAAAATTCTTGGTAACATGCATAGTACTACTTTGGAAACATTAAAATAATAAAATTTTACTGAAACTTTGGTTCAATTAAACTTAACTTAGTGATATTTTTATTAGGCAAGAAATGTTACTTAAAATTTATTTTTTAGCATAACACTTATAAGAAAATGCTCAAGTCAAAGCCTTGTTTTTAATCTCTAAAATAAAATCAGCATCTCTTAGAAAAGAGTTGTGATACTTAAATTACATACTGTATNTAAAATAAAATTTTACTGAAACTTTGGTTCAATTAAATTTAACTTAGTGATATTTTTATTAGGCAAGAAATGTTACTTAAAATTTATTTTTTAGCATAACACTTTTAAGAAAATGCTCAAGTCAAAGCCTTATTTTTAATCTCTAAAATAAAATCAGCATCTCTTAGAAAAGAGTTGTGATACTTAAATTACATACTGTATTTTTGCCACCATGTATCAGCTACCACAATGTCAGATCTAATATCTCTGGAAGATAAATTCAATGTTAAAGAGAATCATTTCTAAGTATATTTAAATTATAAATCCTTTTGAGACCCTAATGGAAGCTGTGGCCCCTCTTTCAAGAAAAAGCTGCACATATGCACTATGGGTTTTAGATTTACAGATGAAATAACTTTGTCAAAGGAAATTTGTCTTGTGATTTAACTGATTTAGTCAATATATATTTTTAGCATACTGGGTCTGGAAATTATGAAAGAGGGAAGCATTTTTTATTGGCTAATGTGGCATTACAGATAACACAGACATTGAGATCATTAAAAAGAATTATAAGAAGGGACTATTTACAGAAATACAGGGAGGATTTAAGAAACTAATAAAGGATGGTGGAATATTCAGTGACTAGCAGCAGTCTCTGATATAAATGTTAGGGCAGAGATTCAAACATATTTGAGAAGAGTCTTTAACTTGAAGGATAGAGCCTAAATGAAACAATAAAAAAGACTAAATGGACAATTCAGGAAACACAGGAAACTTAAAGAGAAACTCCTGTAACTTGTCTTATTCTCTACTTGATAAGAGAAGAATATTGCGTCCATTACGTAGGACCTGGATGCCATCTAAATGAACATTCAGAGAATAAGAAACAGCTTTTCAAAATTAAGTTGCTAGTTAATATTTTTAAAACCATGAGTAAAACTGAGTAACATAAAACAAAAGTAGATCTCCTCAGATGACAAAAAGGTATAAAGGAAAATTAGAAAAACAGTAAAGGACCAGTCCAAGAGGCACATGAATGAAGGCTCAAGGCAGTGGAAAATACTATCAAAATCCCAGGAGAAAGTAATGTACAATCTATAACCCCATACCAGGAAAAGTAGGCACACCGAGTATGTGGGTGGGATAAAATTATTTTTATTATACAAAGTTTAAAGTTATCTTCCATGTAGTGTACCTTTGCAAACAAAGTTATTGGAGAATGGGGGAAACAATGGAAACAGTGATAGACTTTATTTTCTTGGGGTCTAAAATCACTGCAGATGGTGAGTGCAGCCATGAAATTAAAAGACAGTGCTCCTTGGAAGGAAAGCTGTGACAAACCTAGACAGCATATTAAAAAGCAGAGACAAGGGTGCCTACTTTCACCACTACTATTCAACATAGTTTTGGAAATTTTGGCCACAGCAATCACAGCAGAAAAAGGAAGAAAAGGAATCCAAATTGGAAAAGAAGAAGTAAAACTCCCACTGTTTGCAGATGACATGAACCTCTACATAGAAAACCCTAAGACTCCACCAGAAAATTACTAGAACTAATCAATGAATATAGTAAAGTTGCAGGATATAAAATCAATACATAGAAATCCCTTACATCCCTATACACTGATAATGAGAAAATAGAAAGAGAAATTAAGGAAACAATTTCATTCACCCTTGCAACGAAAAGAATAAAGTACTTAGGAATATATCTACCTAAAGAAACTAAAGACCTATATACAGAAAACTATAAAACACTGGTGAAAGAAATCAAAGAGGACACTAATAGATGGAGAAATATACCATGTTCATGGATCAGAATAATCAGTATAGTGAAAATGAGTATACTACCCAATGCAATTTATAGATTCAATGCAATCCCTATCAAGCTAACAACGGTATTTTTCACAGAGCTAGAACAAATAATTTCACAATTTGTATGGAAATACAAAAAAATCTCAAATAGCCAAAGCAATTTTGAGAAAGAAGAATGGAAATGGAGGAATCAAGCTGCCTGACTTCAGGCTCTACTACAAAGCCACAGTAATCAAGATAGTATGGTACTGGCACAAAGACAGAAATATAGATCAATGGAACAAAATAGAAAGCCCAGAGATAAATCCACACACCTATGGACACCTTGTCTTTGACAAAGGAGGCAAGAATATACAATGGAGAAAAGACAATCTCTTTAACAAGTGGAGCTGGGAGAACTGGTCAACCACTTGTAAAAGAATGAAACTAGAATACTTTCTAACATCATACAAAAATAAACTCAAAATGGATTAAAGATCTAAATGTAAGACCAGAAACTATAAAACTCCTAGAGGAGAACATAGGCAAAACACTCTCCGACATAAATCACAGCAGGATCCTCTATGACCCACCTCCCAGAATATTGGAAATAAAAGCAAAAATAAACAAATGGGACCTAATTAAAATTTAAAGCTTCTGCACAACAAAAGAAACTATAAGCAAGGTGAAAAGACAGCCTTCAGAATGGGAGAAAAAATAGCTGATGAAGCAACTGACAGAAAACTAATCTCAAAAATATTCAAGCAACTCCTGCAGCCCAATTCCAGAAAAATAAATGATCCAATCAAAAAATGGACCAAAGAACTAAACAGAAATTTCTCCAAAGAAGATATACAGATGGCTAACAAACACATGAAAAGATGCTCAACGTCACTCATTATCAGAGAAATGCAAATCAAGACCACAATGAGATACCACTTCACACCAGTCAGAA
>SJYX01023887.1:37901-62667 GCA_006410675.1 Oreotragus oreotragus | reverse complement strand
TCATTGTGGTTTTGATTTGCATTTCTCTAATAATGAGTGATGTTGAGCATCTTTTCATGTGTTTTCTCCTGGCAATCTTGATTCCAGCTTGTGCTTCATTCAGCCTGGCATTTCACATGATGTACTCTGCATATAAGTTAAATAACCAGGGTGACAATATACAGCCTTGATGTAATCCTTTTCCAACTTAGAACCAGTTTTTTTTTTTTTTTTTAATTTTTATCTTTATTTTACTTTACAGTACTGTATTGGTTTTGGCATACATTGACATGAATCCGTCATGGGTGTACATGAACTCCCAAACATGAACCCCCCCTCCCACCTCCCACCTCACATCATCCCTCCGGATCATCCCCATACACCAGCCCCAAACATCCTGCATCGAACATAGACTGGCGATTCATTTCTTACATGATAGTATACATATTTCAATGCTATTCTCCTAAATCATCCCACCCTCTCCCTCTCCCTCTCCCTCAGAGTCCAAAAGTCTGCTCTACACATCTGTGTCTCTTTTGCTGTCTTGCATACAGGGTCCTCATTACCATCTTTCTAAATTCCATATATATGTGTTAGTATACTGTATTGGTGTTTTTTTTTCTGGCTTACTTCACTCTGTATAATTGGTTCCAGTTTCATCCATCTTATTAGAACTGATTCAAATGTATTCTTTTTATTTTTGTTCTATGTTTGGTTCTAACTGTTGCTTCTTGACCTGCATGCAGGTTTCTCAGGAGGCAGGTGAGATAGTCTGGTATTCCTGTCTCTTTAAGAATTTTCCACAGTTTGCTGTGGTCGTGTGGTCGACAGTCAAAGGCTTTAGCACAGTCAATGAAACAGAAGTAGATGTTTTTCTGGAATTCTATAGCTTTTTTGATGATTCAGTGGATGTTGGCAATTTGATCTCTGGTTCCTCTGCCTTTTCTAAACCCAACTTGAGCATCTGGAAGTTCACGGTTCACATACTGTTGAAGCTGGGCTTGGAGAATTTTTTTACTTTGCATTACTTTGCTAGTATGTGAAATGAGTGCAGTTGTGAGGTCGTGACCCAACAATTGGCTCAGACAGTAAAGCGTCTGCCTGCAATGCGGGAGACCTGAGTTTGATTCCTGGGTCAGGAAGATCTCCTAGAGAAGGAAATGGCAATCCACTCTAGTACTCTTGCCTGGAAAATCCCATGGATGGAGGAGCCAGATAGGCTACAGTCCATGGGGTCACAAAGAGTCGGACACGACTGAATGACTTCACTTTCACTTTCACTTTGAACATTCTTTGGCACTGCCTTTCTTTGGGATTGGAATGAAAACTGACATTTTCCAGTCCTATGGCAAAGTGTTTTCCAAATTTGCTGGCATATTGAGTGCAGCAATTTACCAGCATCATCTTTTAGGATTTGAAATAGCTTAGCTGGAATTCCATCACTTCCACTAGCTTTGTTCGTAGTGATGCTTCCTAAGACCCACTTGACTTCACATTCCAGGATATCTGGCTCCAGGTGTGTGATCACACCATTGTGGTTATCTGAGTCATGAAGATTTTTTTGTATAGTTCTTCAGTGTATTCTCACCACCTCTTCATCATATCTTCTGCTTCTGTTAGGTCCATACCATTTCTGTCCTTTATTGTGCCCATTTTTGCATGAAATGTTCCCTTAGTATCTCTAATTCTCTTGAAGAGATCTCTAGTCTTTCCCATTCTATTGTTTTCTTCTATTTCTTTGCACTGATTACTTAGGAAGGCTTTCTTATCTCTCCTTGCTATTCTTTGGAACTCTGCATTCAGATGCTTATATCTTTCCTTTTCTCCTTTGCCTTTAGCATCTCTTCTTTTCTTAGCTATTTGTTTTGCCTCTTCAGATAACCATTTTGCTTGTTTGCATTTCTTCTTTTGAGATTGGTTTTATTTATTTATTTATTTTGAGATTGGTTTTAATCTCCATCTTCTGTAAAACGTTATGAACCTCCATCCATAAATAAAAAATACTCTTGCTAAAAAATGCAAATTATCATTTGGAGCATCAGGAAGTTTTGATCTTTTTGTTGATGAGGGATCTTACTTTGATGTTGATGGCTGCTGACTGGTCAGGGTGGTGGTTGCTGAAGGGTAGTGGTTGCTGAAGGCTGTAGGTGGCTGTAGCAACTTCTTAAAATAGGACAGCATTGGAGTTTGCTGCGTCATTCACTTTCTTTTCTTTCATGAATTATTTCTTTTGAGTGTATAATGCTGTTTGATAACATTTTACCTATAGTAGAACGTCTTTAAAAATTAGACCTCTCAAATTATGCTGCTGCTTATCAATTTTTGTAATATTCTAAATATTACACAAGCTTATGTATTATTTAGAAACCCTTTATTGTCACTTCAAGAGCATCTCCATCAAAAGTGGATTCCATCTCAAGAACTCCCTGTTTTACGCATGCATAAGAAGCATGCATAGTTGCATAAGAAGCAACTCCTCAACCATTCAAGTGTTGTCATCAGATTAGCAGTTCAGGCTCCACTTCTAACTCTCTCACTGTTTCTACCAGAGCTGCAGTTACTTTCTCCACTGAAGTTCTGAACCCCATCCATGTGGGTTGGAATCAACTTCTTGAATACTCTTGTTACTGTTGCTGTCTTGAGCTATTCCCGTGAATCATGAATGTTCTTGATGGCATCTAGATTGGTGAATTCTCTCTAGAAGGATTCCCATTTACTTTGCCCAAAGATCTGTAAGAAGACTCTCTGTATATGCTGCTGTAGCCTTACAAAATATATTTCTTAAATAATGAGACTTGCAAGTTGAAATTACTCCTTGAAACATGGTATGCAAAATGGATGCTGTGTTAACAGGCATGAAAACAACAGTGATCTCATCATACTGCNCACATCATCCCTCCGGATCATCCCCATACACCAGCCCCAAACATCCTGCATCGAACATAGACTGGCGATTCATTTCTTACATGATAGTATACATATTTCAATGCTATTCTCCTAAATCATCCCACCCTCTCCCTCTCCCTCTCCCTCAGAGTCCAAAAGTCTGCTCTACACATCTGTGTCTCTTTTGCTGTCTTGCATACAGGGTCCTCATTACCATCTTTCTAAATTCCATATATATGTGTTAGTATACTGTATTGGTGTTTTTTTTTCTGGCTTACTTCACTCTGTATAATTGGTTCCAGTTTCATCCATCTTATTAGAACTGATTCAAATGTATTCTTTTTATTTTTGTTCTATGTTTGGTTCTAACTGTTGCTTCTTGACCTGCATGCAGGTTTCTCAGGAGGCAGGTGAGATAGTCTGGTATTCCTGTCTCTTTAAGAATTTTCCACAGTTTGCTGTGGTCGTGTGGTCGACAGTCAAAGGCTTTAGCACAGTCAATGAAACAGAAGTAGATGTTTTTCTGGAATTCTATAGCTTTTTTGATGATTCAGTGGATGTTGGCAATTTGATCTCTGGTTCCTCTGCCTTTTCTAAACCCAACTTGAGCATCTGGAAGTTCACGGTTCACATACTGTTGAAGCTGGGCTTGGAGAATTTTTTTACTTTGCATTACTTTGCTAGTATGTGAAATGAGTGCAGTTGTGAGGTCGTGACCCAACAATTGGCTCAGACAGTAAAGCGTCTGCCTGCAATGCGGGAGACCTGAGTTTGATTCCTGGGTCAGGAAGATCTCCTAGAGAAGGAAATGGCAATCCACTCTAGTACTCTTGCCTGGAAAATCCCATGGATGGAGGAGCCAGATAGGCTACAGTCCATGGGGTCACAAAGAGTCGGACACGACTGAATGACTTCACTTTCACTTTCACTTTGAACATTCTTTGGCACTGCCTTTCTTTGGGATTGGAATGAAAACTGACATTTTCCAGTCCTATGGCAAAGTGTTTTCCAAATTTGCTGGCATATTGAGTGCAGCAATTTACCAGCATCATCTTTTAGGATTTGAAATAGCTTAGCTGGAATTCCATCACTTCCACTAGCTTTGTTCGTAGTGATGCTTCCTAAGACCCACTTGACTTCACATTCCAGGATATCTGGCTCCAGGTGTGTGATCACACCATTGTGGTTATCTGAGTCATGAAGATTTTTTTGTATAGTTCTTCAGTGTATTCTCACCACCTCTTCATCATATCTTCTGCTTCTGTTAGGTCCATACCATTTCTGTCCTTTATTGTGCCCATTTTTGCATGAAATGTTCCCTTAGTATCTCTAATTCTCTTGAAGAGATCTCTAGTCTTTCCCATTCTATTGTTTTCTTCTATTTCTTTGCACTGATTACTTAGGAAGGCTTTCTTATCTCTCCTTGCTATTCTTTGGAACTCTGCATTCAGATGCTTATATCTTTCCTTTTCTCCTTTGCCTTTAGCATCTCTTCTTTTCTTAGCTATTTGTTTTGCCTCTTCAGATAACCATTTTGCTTGTTTGCATTTCTTCTTTTGAGATTGGTTTTATTTATTTATTTATTTTGAGATTGGTTTTAATCTCCATCTTCTGTAAAACGTTATGAACCTCCATCCATAAATAAAAAATACTCTTGCTAAAAAATGCAAATTATCATTTGGAGCATCAGGAAGTTTTGATCTTTTTGTTGATGAGGGATCTTATTTTGATGTTGATGGCTGCTGACTGGTCAGGGTGGTGGTTGCTGAAGGGTAGTGGTTGCTGAAGGCTGTAGGTGGCTGTAGCAACTTCTTAAAATAGGACAGCATTGGAGTTTGCTGCGTCATTCACTTTCTTTTCTTTCATGAATTATTTCTTTTGAGTGTATAATGCTGTTTGATAACATTTTACCTATAGTAGAACGTCTTTAAAAATTAGACCTCTCAAATTATGCTGCTGCTTATCAATTTTTGTAATATTCTAAATATTACACAAGCTTATGTATTATTTAGAAACCCTTTATTGTCACTTCAAGAGCATCTCCATCAAAAGTGGATTCCATCTCAAGAACTCCCTGTTTTACGCATGCATAAGAAGCATGCATAGTTGCATAAGAAGCAACTCCTCAACCATTCAAGTGTTGTCATCAGATTAGCAGTTCAGGCTCCTCTTCTAACTCTCTCACTGTTTCTACCAGAGCTGCAGTTACTTTCTCCACTGAAGTTCTGAACCCCATCCATGTGGGTTGGAATCAACTTCTTGAATACTCTTGTTACTGTTGCTGTCTTGAGCTATTCCCGTGAATCATGAATGTTCTTGATGGCATCTAGATTGGTGAATTCTCTCTAGAAGGATTCCCATTTACTTTGCCCAAAGATCTGTAAGAAGACTCTCTGTATATGCTGCTGTAGCCTTACAAAATATATTTCTTAAATAATGAGACTTGCAAGTTGAAATTACTCCTTGAAACATGGTATGCAAAATGGATGCTGTGTTAACAGGCATGAAAACAACAGTGATCTCATCATACTGCTTCATCAGAGCTCTTGTGTGACCCGGTGCATGGTCACCAAGCAGTAATATTTTGAAAGGAATCTTTTGTTCTGAGCAGTAGGTGTCAACACTAGGCTTAAAATATTCAGTAAAGCATGTTGTAAATAGATGTGCTGTTATACAGGTTTTGTTGTTACATTTAGAGAACACAGCAGGGCAGATATAGCATAAATCTTAAGAACCCTGGGCGTTTCGGAAGGTAAATGAACACTGGCTTCAACGTAAAGTCATCAGCTGCCCTAGCCCCTGATAAGAGAGTCAGCCTGTCCTTTGAAGCTTTCAAGTCAGGCATGCCACCAGGGAAGCCCCATGAAAGATTTAGGTGGCATCTATTCCCAATGTAAAGGTGTTTCATCTACACTGAAAATTTGTTGTTTAGTGTGGTCACATTAATCAGCTTATTGAGATCTTCTGGATAACTTGCTGAAGCTTCTGCATTAATGCTTGCTGCTTCACCTTGCCCTTTTGGTATATAACAGTTTCTTTCCTTAAACCTCATGACCCACCTTCTACTAGCATCAAACTTTTCTTGTGTAGCTTCCTCACCTCTCTCAGCCTTCATAGAATTGAAGAGACTTAGGGCTTTGCTTTGGATTATCCTTGCCTTAAAGGATGTTGTGGCTGACTTGATCTTTTCTTCAGACTGATAAAGCTTCCTCCATGTCATCAATTAGGCTGTTTTGCTTTCTTATCATTTGTGTGTTCACTGGAGTAGCACTTTTAATTTCCATCAAGAGCTTTTCATTTGCATGTGCAGTCTGGCTAGCTGTTCAGTGCTAGAGGCCTAGCTTTCAGCCTATCTGTTTTCAACATGCCTTCCTCGCTAAGCTTAATCATTTCTTTGATTTAAAGTGAGAGATGTGGGACTCTTCCTTCTCTTGAACACTTAGAGGTCATTGTAAGGTTAATAACTGGCCTAATTTCAATTTTGGTGGGTCTCAGGGAATATGGAGGCACAAGGAGAGGGAGAGAGATGGGGGAACAGCTGTGAGTGGAGTAGCAAGAACACACATTTGTCCAAAGCTGTTACAATAGGGCCATCAAAGATCCTGATCACAAATCACCATAACAAAAATTGCAATAATGAAAAAGGTTTGAAATACTGCAAGAAAGACCAAAATGTGAGACACAGACAGGAAGTGTGCAGATGCTGTTGGAAAAGTGATGCTGATAAAGTGGCTTAACGCAGGGCGGCCGCACACCTTCAGTTTATAGAAGCCACGTTACTACAAAGCACGGTAAAGCAAAGCATAATAAAACAAATTGTGCCTGAATACATGTTCACATTTTCTCTAACAGTTTCTCTCTTCCTGTACTAGGGATGAGCAAAGACAAGGATAAAGCAACAGGACAGTGATGACAATCAGGAGATACATGTAGACAAATACAGGAAAGGTTAAAGTCAGCAGTCAGGTTCTCACACGTCTGTTAGAATATCTTCAGAATTGAAACATGGTCCTCGGGGTCAAAATACAGAAACAACCCACCTGCTTCAGGAGTCCTAATTTATGCATAATTACATAGAGCAAAAAGAAAGCTAGGGTACTCAAACAATAAAACACAAATAGTAAGTTTATTGAGGTTGTAAGCTGTATATTTGACTGCCTAATGATCACACTTTAAATACTTGAAAATCAGGAGTTGAAGTACCCAGGAGATACAGTGCACCCGGGGAAGACAAGGTTTAACATTTCAGGCTTTCCCAAAGAGTCTTGTGGAGAATACAGAGAAAAAATATCTTTGCCAAGAAAATTCTACCTGTAGTAGACTGTAGGACTCGCAGAAAAGCAGATTTTCCCTGATTGCTTACAAATGAGAATACTAGCAAGTTATAGGACAACTTGAAATGATTTTCACTATACATTTAAAAAGGACTATTTGTTTGTGAATGAAACAAAACCATAAGCTTTGCTTTATAGTTCTATACCTGATGCATAGCTTTTAAAATTTTGTTCCTTTTCCACTGTGCAACATTGACAGGAAGAGCACTTTGGCTATTAACTTGCCAAATTTGGGTTCATTTTAGTCTGACTGAAGGATTTTCTGCTTACAGAACATTAAAAATTGTTATGGATCTTTGGATCTCAGGCATACAGAGGTCATATTATTCCTTTTAAGCTTCAGAATATCTTTATACTAGTGTGAATCCTTGAAGATGCATTGATTTTCAATATTTTGGTTGTGTACTCTAAGGGGGAAGCTTTGAACAAGCTCTAAATTTTGAGATCACTTACAGAATGAATGGAATAGGGGCGAGTAGGCACTTTTGACTCTTGAATGCTTTATTGAGCTCATTTTCTGCTTATTTGAAAATGCTGGTAATAAAAGAAGAATGATATGCAAAAAAAGCAACAATGAAAGGATCAATGATTCCTTTTTTCTTGAGTTCTAGACTGAGAGCTCAATTTGCCACTTGTCTTAAATAGTTTCATGCGCAATTCCCTCGAACCTAAGTTCCGTAGCAGAGAGAGAGTTCGACTGCTGCTTCTTCTATAATATAGTGTGCTGTAGGGGAAGGCAATGGCACCCCACCCCAGTACTCTTGCCTGGAAAATCCAATGGACGGAGTAGCCTGGTGGGCTGCAGTCCATGGGGTCGCTAACAGTCGGACAGACTGAGCGACTTCACTTTCACTTTTCTCTTTCATGCGTTGGAGAAGGAAATGGCAACCCACTCCAGTATTCTTGCCTGGAGAATCCCAGGGATGGGGGAGCCTGGTGGGCTGCCGTCTATGGGGTCACACAGAGTCGGACACGACTGAAGTGACTTAGCAGCAGCAGCAGCAGCAGTAGGAGAGGTAAATATGGCTAGCTCTTGTAAGATTGACTGCAGAAGTTTTGCAAACAGCTATGAGGCGTTGGACAATTTCTCCTATTACGATACCTGCAATTTTCCTTCTCTTTCATATATTGTTTGGCTTCCTCAGAAATTCCTGAAATTGGGAGGAACCAAGGTGCTTATCCATTTAATCTCTCCATCCACACTCATAAAACCTCTCAAACTTCCAAGCCTGTTGTTTTGTTCAGTCACTTAGTCGTGTCTGACTCTCCGAAACCCCATGAACTGCAGCATGCCAGGATTCCTTGTCCTCCACTGTCTCCTGGAGTTTGCTCAAACTCAAGTCCATTGATTCAGTGATGCCATCCAACCATCTCATTCTCTGTCATCCCATTCTCCTCATCCCCTCAATCTTTCCCAGCATCAGGGTCTTTTCCAATGAGTTGGGTCTTTGCATCAGGTGGCCAAACTATTACAGTATCAGCTTCAGCATCAGTCCTTTCAATGAATATTCAAGGCTGATATCCTGAGACAGCTTTTAGAGGAGACGGGGTAGCCTTCATAGTGACTCATCTTTACTTGTTTATTTTTGGGTGAGTCTAAAGTGAGATTTTGAAAACATGTTTCTGTGTTTATAATTTGGGGAATCTCTTTTAAAACAGAAAGGAGAAACCACACAGAAACTTTAAAGTTCTATGGTGCTGTAATAGAAAGTTATTTTTTTGTGGGGAGAGTGTGATTCACTTATGTAACAATACTGAGTATGAGTTATAGGGGAAAAACAAAGCTATAATCTTTTAGCCCTCCCTCAGGCATGAATTCATGCTCTAATCTCATGAAATTCCTTCTTTGTTTCTAACTTTCACTTCATAAAGTAAAAGGATTGGATGCAATAATTCCTAAAGTCTGTTTTAGTCAACTTAATTAAGCAGTTCTACTTAGGCTGCTGTTTGTAGCCAAAGCAGTTGAGAACTTGGAGGCTATTAGCTAAATACAATTAATGTGCATTTAATACGTCCTTTAGGAGAACGGGAGGAGAAACCTGAAACGAACTTCTGAGTGGCAGGGCCCTTTCCTTGTAACCTGCAGTGGCATTGCCCTGGCTTCTGGGTGCTGTTCTTCATTGCTTTCCCTCCTGGTCCCAAGTCTAGGATGAATCTGTGAAGGACAAGGCTGTTCCTCCCAAGCCCCCTTTAATCACCGCCAGTTAAAAGAACCAATAGATTCCAAGTGGTGGCCATTTTTATCTTTCAAAGAGATTTATCCTAGACCTCTTATATTAGAATATCAAGTCTTTGTCAGATTGATGATAGAAAATGAAAAAGGGAAGAGAGTAACTTTCCAGCTTATGATCTCAGGTGTGATGGGAATTGCTGACACTTTCATTGTGCTAGAAAACTAGGGCAGAAAGACACATGGAAGCAGCAGGATACTTCTCCAACTATCTTGACAACTTGCTACTTTGACAGTTCCTGGGAGAGTCCCAGCTGCGACCAGGTAAGTGGGATGGTGTCACTTTGACACTGCAGCTGCCCTGTTGGCAAATGTGAGTTCTGTAGGATCCTTAGGAAGACAAAATATGTAACATTTCAAAGAGGGACTACTTTATTACTGTAGCAATACCTACAAGTCTTCAGTGACTTGACTGATGAAAACAAAGTCTCAATTCACTGTTTGGAAGGACTGGGCTCCCCAGGTGGCTCAGAATCCTTCCTCAGTTTTACCAGAAGCGAGGAGTGTGAAACTGAAAGACAGATGTGGGGCCAATTAGGTATGTCAGACTATTTCCTTCACTTTTATGCCTTCTGTGAGTTCATAGTTTTCTAAATCCATTCAAAGTTAATGGACAAAGAAGGTGATTTACACTCAACTATTGAAAGGCATTAGATCAGAGCTGAGCAGTTACTTTAGGTCAGTTGGGAGAGCATAATAACCTGTAATTATTTGGAGGCCATAAATATTGAGGCAGGCGAGGAGGCATTTAATAGGTCATTTAAAAAGGGTACAATAATGGGAAGTGAAATAATGCCTGGAGCCTGGCTGTTATATCAGGGATAACTACATGACATTAAAAGGGCCTCAGAAAGGGGATATTCTCCTAAAGAAGGCTGAGGAAATCCCCTCTTGCCAAGTTTGCCATTGAATTGGGGAAATGGAACAAATAAAGGACTAATACAAGCAAAGCTGATTTGGGGCGCCCTTGATGGCTCCCTAAGAATCTGCCTGCCATTGCAGGAGACCCAGGCTAGATTGCTGATCTGGGAACATCGCACATGCTGAGAAGCAACTAAACCTGAGCACCACAGCAATTGAGCCTGTGCTGTGGAGCCTGGGAGCCACAACTACTGAACCCATACACCTCAACTACCGAAGCCTGCACACCCTAGAGCCCGTGTTCTATAAGAGAAGCTACCGTAATGAGAAGCCTGCACGTCGCAGTCAGAGAGGAGCCCCCGCTTGCTGCAGCTCAAGAAAAGCCGGGCAGTAAATCAGAAGACCCAGCATAATCAAACACTGCTGCTAAGTCGCTTTAGTCGTGTCCGACTCGGTGCGACCTCAGAGACGGCAGCCCACCAGGCTCCCCCATCCCTGGGATTCTCCAGGCAAGAACACTGGANAGAGGAGCCCCCGCTTGCTGCAGCTCAAGAAAAGCCGGGCAGTAAATCAGAAGACCCAGCATAATCAAACACTGCTGCTAAGTCGCTTTAGTCGTGTCCGACTCGGTGCGACCTCAGAGACGGCAGCCCACCAGGCTCCCCCATCCCTGGGATTCTCCAGGCAAGAACACTGGAGTAGGTTGCCATTTCCTTCTCCTAGGAATCAAACACTGGAGTAGGTTGCCATTTCCTTCTCCTAGGAATCAAACATTCATTATATGACTGTAGACTTTACACTTGGTGCCTACTCTGGGCAAATACTTGCCTTCTCTGCCCTTTAAGAGGCTGTCTGTCCCTCAGGACCATAAGAGCAGGCAACCTCCTCTCAGGTTGTCCCTGATGTGTAGAGCAATAATTCTCTGAAAGAAAGCAGCAGATGCCTGTTGAGGAATAGCTAGGATCATCTTGGTAACCTGCCTAGGTGACCAGTTGTACGCATCATTCCCTGTAAGGACTCAAGTCAATACCAGATTTTTCCACTCTCCCTTCAGTTTATTGGATATGTTGATAAAAACTAAGCTTAGTGTTAATAATGGGATTCCCCTATTGAGAGAAAGAAATATTAGGACTAGGGTTTTTCCGGTAGTTACATACAGCTGTGAGAGTTGGACCACAAAGAAGGCTGGACACTGAAGAATTGATGCTTTCAAACTGTGGTACTGGAGAAGACTCTTGAGAGTCCCTTGGACAGCAAGGAGATCAAACNAGAGAAAGAAATATTAGGACTAGGGTTTTTCCGGTAGTTACATACAGCTGTGAGAGTTGGACCACAAAGAAGGCTGGACACTGAAGAATTGATGCTTTCAAACTGTGGTACTGGAGAAGACTCTTGAGAGTCCCTTGGACAGCAAGGAGATCAAACCAGTCAGTCCTGAAGGAAGTCAACCCTCAATTTCCATTGGAAGAACTGTTGCTGAACCTAAAGCTCTTGTACTTTGGTCACCTGGTGTGAAGAGCTCACTCACTGGAAAAGACCCTGATGCTGGGAAAAACTGAAGGCAGAAGGAGAAGGGGATGACAGAGGATGGGATGGTTGGATGGCATCACTGACTCAATGGACTTGAATTTGGACATACTCCGGAGATAGTGAAGTACAGGGAAGCCTGGCACAGTCCAAAGAGCTGGATATGACTTAGCGACTACACAACATATCAGTTGAAGGCTAGGGATGGGTGGTTTTTTATTATTTGGGGGTTTCCTGCTTTACATGCTCTGTGGTGATAGCTGTTGAAGAACAGAGTCCCCCTTATCCCTTTAATCTTCCTCTCTCTTAATCCTGAATTTAATATCCTGAAAAGAATTTAGTTTAGAAGATACGAGTTGCAAGAGTGAAATTCTTGAGAGATGTGGAAAGAACCCTGGCTAAAATGATTGCATTTCTCATGTTTTGATGGGGGAAGCAATCATACAGTCTTAATTTTACATTAAACTTCTGTGTCAGAGTTTATATAAACTAAAATTCATCATGCACTTTTTAGACAAACAACAAAGTTAACGATGACCCAGTTTAAAACCTGGTTCTGAAGTGACATAATGAGGTTATTCAAAGTTCACCATTTGTTCTGCTAAAGATGGAAAACTGAAAGCAATTCCTAATCCCAGGGACAGATATTTGAGTGTCTCTGTCCCAAAACATAGGGGCTTGACAATTACACACTCATTTTGAGTAGAGGTTGGCTTAGGGCTGGAGGAGATGAAGTTCACTGGAGGACATTGATAATAGCAGCTCAGGAATTTGAGGTTTTCTAAGAATAAGCTAGCATGCTAAAGGAGTTATAAAGAGATCCTTTCTTTTTGGATTTAGAGAGTAATCAAAGGAAAATATGCACAAATTGTTCTAGGGCAAATGGTAATAGAAGCGTGAACATTATGAACACTGATTTAAAAAAAAAGTTTAATAATAGCAGTGTATATGCTGTGTGCTAAGTAGCTTCAGTCGTCTCTGACTCTTTGCGACCTTGTGGACTGTAGCTCACCAGGCTCCTCTGTCCATGGGATTTTCCAGGCAAGAATGCTGGAGCGGGTTGCCATTTCCTCCTCCAGGGGACCTTCCCAACCCTGAGATCAAACCTGCATCTTTTATGTCGCCTGCATTGACAGATGGGGGTTCTTTACCACTAGTGCCATCTGAGAAGCCCAATAATAGCAACAGGTAAAGGATTTGGACTTATGAAAATATAAGAAACTTTCTAGCTTCATCCAGATTTGGTACTGCATTGTTAGAATTTGCCTGCAGTAGAGAAAAATTTTGTATAAAACCAAATTATTCCCAGGGAAATGGATAAGTGTTCCAGTATTCAAATTTAACCTTTCGTATCTATTTTATGTAATTAAATTTTATTACCTGAAAAGTGCCAGTCAATTTTGGAAAGCTGTCCTAAGGTTTGACTGGGATACTAGGGTAGAAAGTTGAATGAGAACTGCTTGAGAATCTGTACCATTGGAGAAAACTGCTGAAGGCTGGAGTTTGCAGTGTAGAGTGGTTTCGTCTACATGAATGAGGTAAGTCTCATCACAGGGAGAGAATGTGTACTTAAATGATCCTTTCCAGAAAGAGAAGAAAAAACATTTCATTTATAAGACTGCTTGCCATGACCTTGTAGTTTCCAGAGGAAGAAGGTATTACTCTCAGTGAGGATACTGGTCCTTTTCCTGGAACTGGTTGATCACAACCAAAAATTATAGAACTTCTGTCATATTGGTTGTCTTTTTTTTTTTTTTTCCATGTTAGACATCTACAGGAGATCTAAGCCTTAGAAAGAGTGTTTTCTTTCTTTTAGGCTCTGTTGGTTTACTTGGGCTGTTATATTAAAATTAAGACATGCTTCATTTTATGGCTTTGTACTTGCTGTATTTTTTTTTTTCCTTTAACAAATTGAAGGTTTGTGGCAACCCTGTGTCAAGCAAGTCTGATGGCACCATTTCCCCAGCATTTACTTACTTTGCGTCTCTGTCACATTTTGGTAATTCTTGAAATATTTCACACCTTTTCATTATTTGTTATGGTGATCTCTGATCAGTCATCTTTGATGTGACTACTATGATTCACTGAAGTCTCAGATATGGTTGGCATTTTTTAGCAATATTTAGCAAACCTTTTAGTCTTTTTTATTAAAATTTTATTAATTTAATATGTTTCTTTAATGAAACACTATTGCACACTTAGTAGAACACAGTCTAGTGTAAGTATAACTTTTATATGCACTGGGACACCAAAAAATTCGTGACTTATTTTGTTGCGACACTTGCTTTATTGCATTGGTCTCGAACCAGACCCGTAGTATCTCTGAGGTGCATCTGTAGCACAGACAGCATAGCTTAAACAACAGTAGTTTGTTTTCACATAGTTCTGGGGCTAGAAGTCCAACATGGATGCTTTGGCACGTTTAGTTTTGCTGGAAGCTACTTTCTACTTGATTCATAGATGAATGTCCTTTTCCTGTGTCTTCACCCAGGCTTTTCTCTGAGTGTGTGCCGGATCTCTCCTGCGAGTCCTAATCTCTGCTTAAAAAGAGAAGTTGTGGTACAGTGGAATTACAATGGACTATTACTCAGCCAAAAAAAGGAGCACATTTGAGTCAGTTCTAATGAGGCTGAGATGAACCTAGAGCCTATTATACAGTGAAGTAAATCAGAAAGAGAAAACAAATATCATATATTGACTTATATATATGTATATATGGAATCTAGAAAGATGGTACTGATGAATGTATTTGCAGGGCAGCAATGGAGATGCAGACATACAGAACAGACTTGTGGACCCCGTGGGGGAAGGAAGTAGCACTGAAACATATATGTTATGATAACATATATGTTACCACGTGTAAGATAGATAGCTAGTGGGGATTTGCTATTTGACACAGGGAACTCAATCCCATGCTGTGTGACAACCTAGAGGGGTGGGATGGGGGAGGGACATTCAAGAAGAAGGGGACATATTTATACCTATGACTGATTCATGTTGATATATGATAGAAATCAATGCAATATTATAAAACAATTATCCTCCAATTAAAAATAAAATGAATTTAAAAGAGACACTAGTCAGATTGGGTTAGAGCCAGTTGTATTGACCTTTTTGGTTTTTTTAAACTTAGTTGCCTCTTTTTTTTTTTTCATTAGATGTTGGATTTCAGGTGTACCCCAAAGTGACTCAGTTATACATATACATACATCCATTCTTTTTCAGATTCTTTTCTCATATAGATTCTTACAGAATATTGAGCAGAGTTCCTTGTGCTACACCAGAGGTTCTTACTGGTTGCCTGTCTTTTATATAGTATTGTGTGTATGTTAATCCCAAGCTCTTGATTTATAAGCCCCCTCCCCTCATGTTTCCTCTTTGGTAGCCAAAATAAACTTAATTTGAATCTCAAGCATTCTATCTCCGAATCAATAGTTATGTTCTGTGGTATATGGGGTTCAACTATTAGCTTGGGGTGATCCAATTCAGCCCCTAACAGGCTCTTTGCCTAGGAACAAAGAGAAAAAGGAACATGATTTTAGGTGGAGGTCGGTGGAGGTGGATCTCTGATATTTGTTGCATTCAGATACAGGGTTGTTAAGAACTTCAGTCAGCCTATTAGGAAACATTGAATATTTCCTTTTCCTTTCCCATATGAGACCGATTCTGCCTCTCCTAAATTCCCTCTGTTGTTGTTCAGTCCCTAAGTCGCGTCCAGCTCTTTGCGACGCCGTGGACTGCAGCATGCCCGGCTTCCCTGTCCTCACCATCTCCCGGAGCATGCTCAGACTCACGCCCGTTGAGTTGGTGATGCCATCCAACCATTGCATCTTCTGTTGCCTCCTTCTCCTCCTGCCATCAATCTTTCCCAGCATCAGGGTCTTTTCCAGAGTCAGTTCTTTGTGTCAAGTGGCCAAAATAGTGGAGCTTCAGTATTCAGGGTTGATCTCCTTTAGGATCGACTGGTTTGATCTCCATGCTTTCTGTTGCCTCCTTCTCCTCCTGCCGTCAATCTTTCCCAGCATCAGGGTCTTTTCCAGAGTCGGTTCTTTGTGTCAAGTGGCCAAAATAGTGGAGCTTCAGTATTCAGGGTTGATCTCCTTTAGGATTGACTGGTTTGATCTCCATGCAGTCCAAGGGACTTTCAAGAGTCTTCCCTAGCACCACAGTTCAAAAGCATCAGTTCTTGGTGCTCAGCCTTCTTTATGGTCCATCTCTCCCATCTGTACCCGACTACTGAATAAACCATAGCTTTCACTATAGAGACCTTTGTAGACAAAGTGATGTCTCTGGTTTTTAATATGCTGTCTAGATTTGTCATACCTTTTCTTCCAAGAAGCAAGCATCTTTTGATTTTGTGGATGCAGTGACTGTCATTTCCTTAAAGGAATAAAAACATTTCACCTCAGGGAATATTTGTATAGTAACCCCTCCCAGGTCTAGAGAAAGCTAGAAACGCTAATGATTCTGATCAGCTGTGTCCGACTCTTTGCGACCCTGTGGACTGCAGCCCAACAGGCTCCTCCGTCCATGGGATTCTCCAGGCAAGAATACTGGAGTGGGTTGCCCTTTCCTTCTCCAGGGGATCTTCCCAACGTAGGGATCGAACCAAGGTCTCCCGCATTGCAGGCAGACGCTTTAACCTCTGAGCCACCAGGGAAGCCCAATGTGGTCTTAAGTAGCGTTATGATCAGTTAGAAAGGCACATGAGATCATAGTTTGTTTGGGACGTAGAGACGTAAGGCTGAGAAGTGAGAGAAGAGGGAAAGAGGGACACGAAGGGCCAGCACTGCTGGTCTGTACAGCTCGAGGGCCACCAGGACGGCCAGAGAGATGGTCACTGCCTGGAGCATGGTGCCATGAGGTGACGCCTGTGGTGGGGTTGTGTAGAGATACCCATCAGAACAGTTGGGGATCTGAGGCCCCACACGGGAAGGAAATGTGTACATTGCTGGAGAAACGCATGTTTCCCATCAGTGTGTATTAGATGTGAAAAGACCCAAACCATGGAGTCTGTTCAGTCAGGTCTATCGCCTCCAGCTATCCTTCTTCCTGTTGTCACTTATTGGAAAAGTAGCGTCTGGGGGATTCCTTTCTGGAAATTATCTGATGTCTCAGTACCAGGGGGTGATCTCATGTAGTGAAACGTGGCAGCACCCTCCTGCCCTCAAGGCCAAAACTATGCCAATATTCTGTTCATTCTGCTCCTGAAACACAGAACAATGGAAATTTACTGAAAGAGATATTCATGTTAAAGTTTCAGTTCGTCCATAAGCAAATATTTATTGTCTACATGAAACTCAGTAGGGTAAATAGTTCTTTTTCCAAGTTGCTTCTGAAATACAGACTTTTTATTTGGTGACTGTACTAGTAGGAATCCAGTTAATATTTAGGCCCAAAGCAAGAAGTATTGATCATAAAGAGGTATAGTAGGAGAGAGATGGATGGTTACATGCAGCTCTCTAATGTCCCTATAGAAGCAAGTTGATTTTCCATAGAACTTTGATGTTGAAAAAAGTCATGAGCACAAACTCTGTTAGGTGTCTATAGTGGGGGTCATATCTCCATTCTGCTCTCACTCTTTGTGACTCTCTGTCTTACACACACACACACACACACACACACACACACACACCAGGACTGCACAGAAGAAGGAGTTGGGTATGTGTTGGATGCTTGTGTTGTTTGGAAATCAGGAAGGGAGTTGTAATTTCACTTGTAAGTCTGGGAAGGAGAGAAGCCAGATAGGAGAGTAAGGTGCAACCTACTTCTGCAACCACCCCAGAACATAGTTGGCTTAAATGCAACCGTGTTATTGTATCTTGTGACCATGTTGGGAGTCCCAGCAGCCTCAAGTTGGCTGTTCTTTTATTCTGTGTGCACTGATTCACGGAGATCACTTGTTGAGATCCCTTGTTAATATTCTCCTGGCAGATGGGCTAGACTGGAGGGCCCAATATAGCTTCAGTCACACATCTGACACTTTGGCAGGGAGGCTGCAAAGCAGGGCTCAGTTGGAATGGTTTTCTGGAGCATCTTCCTGTGGTCTCTCTAGCACCTCGGTCTTGGGGAAGTCTCACTGCTTGTGTGGTGGCTGAGGACTTTCAGAGACAATATTATAGTAAACTTGGAGGAAATGGAAAGATTGTTGATTAGATCTTAGCCTCAGCAGTCTCATCTTCTCACTTCTGCTGCAGTCTGTTGGTCAAATTGGTCAATATGGTCAAGCTAGATTGAAAGTCATGAGGTGGAGAATCTACTTTTCTAGGAAAGAAATGCCAGATCATTTACTGCTGCCTTTATTCTGCCTCATCAGGCTGTCCATAACTAAAAGGAATTCAGTGGGGGGAGGAGAATAAAGCCTACGGTGTCCTAAATATTTACACTTTTTCCCCATCGTTTGTTTTCAGAAATCTTATTTCCACGGCTTATGGGAGAGGGTTTTCATGAATCTGATAATTTAATCTGAATTCTTTTTCTTAAGATGTGTTTTCAGAAATTTTGGTTCATTTTAAGAGACATAGATCTCAGGGTTGAATTGGCTTGAATTCCTGGCTTTGATTACTGTCTCAATTAGTGGTAACTGCAGGTATCAACTTTAAATAAAGCAAAAGAAAGCCAGTACCTGTGATTTTTGCCTTTTTTTTTTTTTTTCCTGTGCTCATTAAATGGTATTGCACAAGGGTGGGACCCCTAAACCACCACTGCTGGGGACAGATCTGTTACAGGAATAGACTTCAGCAATAGATGCTCAAAGAGCTTGGGGATGGAGGCTGTGATCAGGAGTTTAAGCAGCACACTTCTGCAAAGCTTCCTTGTGATACATTTGAGAGGCAGTGGGGTGGTAAAGTCCCCTGCAGTCATTAAAAGGTTAGTCAAAGTTTTGGAAACAGATGGCAGAACTGATGCTACAACTATGTGGGAGCCCATATGATGAGTAATGAGACAAAGTCACTAATGAAGATGAGAAAAGGAAACACTTTTGGTTAAATTTAGGGTTATTGGCAAACTTGAAGTGAGGCAGGAAAAAAGACAGGGGAAGACAAATGCAGAGATACAGAGG
The DNA here is from genome assembly GCA_006410675.1 of Oreotragus oreotragus. Classification (NCBI taxonomy): domain Eukaryota; kingdom Metazoa; phylum Chordata; class Mammalia; order Artiodactyla; family Bovidae; genus Oreotragus; species Oreotragus oreotragus. The sequence goes on along the minus strand of SJYX01023887.1, from coordinate 43,787 downwards.
AGAGACACATGATGTACAGAAAGCTGTGCCTACATGCTATTGCAGCTGCCTCACATTCTCTTTGGAATCAGATGAGGTATAAGTTAATTGACAAGGAAAAATGAGTTGTATAACTCAGCAAGACACAGACCTGGAGGAATGGAGACAAAGAGTAAATTTTCAACTGTAACATTGTTTTTCTAGTAAAAGAATAAAAAATGTTAGCATTCCCTTTAACTTAAAAAAACACTGTTTATACATATTTTGCTTTGTTACTGAACCTCATGACAATCTCAGGCTGAGAATTAACTGATCCCTAGTGTGCAGGTGATATGTTGATCACATATCCTGATTGAGAGAAATGATCTTATCTATTGTAGATAGAAAAGATTGCATGTCTTGTCAGAGGAGGCAAACTTTTTTTTTTTAATGCTATTAAAACAGAAAAATAAAATTCCTCAACTTAGAATTCTCAGATTATTGAAAAAAATGGACTTTTAAGGTAAATGCCAAAAATGTCACATGAGATTAATGCAGATTTCGTTAAAGTATCACAAATCATTGAAATGATGCATTTTAAAAGTTCCGTTTTCTTGTTACTAGATAACGCATGGTCAAATAATAAAATACCAAGTGATGGAAAGACATGATTTGTCATGTTATTTGTGTTAAGAACTTAACTGAATTGTAAAGGACCTCCAAAGACCTAAAATTTATGACTTATTTTGAGCTAAAATGGAAGAATGATGTGCCAAGCAAGATGTGTGTGGTGGGCAGTCCTCAGGATGGCGCCCAGTGAATTCTTGCTTCTTGGTGTTCATGCACAGGTGTGTTCCTCTCCTACAGTGGGTAGAAATGTCTTGTGGAACCAACAGGATATTGCAGATGGTATGGAGCATGGCTTCCAAAACTCTTTAATAAAATAGATTATAGCTTCCATTTCATTCTCTTAGATCAAGAGCTTTAGGGAAGGCAGAGGAACCAGAGATCAAATTGCCAGAGATCATGGAAAAAGCAAGAGAGTTCCAGAAAAACATCTATTTCTGCTTTATTGACTATGCCAAAGCTTTTGACTGTGTGGATGACAATAAACTGTGGGAAATTCTGAGAGAGATAGGAATACCAGACCACCTGACCTGCCTCTTGAGAAATCTGTATGCAGGTCAGGAAGCAACAGTTAGAACTGGACATGGAACAACAGATTGGTTCCAAATAGGAAAAGGGGTACGTCAAGGCTGTATATTGTCACCCTGCTTATTTAACTTCTATGCAGAGTACATCATGAGAAACGCTGGACTGGAAGAAACACAAGCTGGAATAAAGATTGCCGGGAGAAATATCAATAACCTCAGATATGCTGATGACACCACCCTTATGGCAGAAAGTGAGGAGGAACTAAAAAGCCTCTTGATGAAAGTGAAGGAGAAGAGCGAAAAAGTTGGCTTAAAGCTCAACATTCAGAAAACGAAGATCATGGCATCCGGTCCCATCACTTCATGGGAAATAGATGGGGAAACAGTGGAAACAGTGTCAGACTTTATTTTTTTGGGCTCCAAAATCACTGCAGATGGTGACTGCAGCCATGAAATTAAAAGACGCTTACTCCTTGGAAGAAAAGTTATGACCAACCTGGATAGTATATTCAAAAGCAGAGACATTACTTTGCCGACTAAGGTCCGCCTAGTCAAGGCTATGGTTTTTCCTGTGGTCATGTATGGATGTGAAAGTTGGACTGTGAAGAAAGCTGAGCGCCGAAGAATCGATGCTTTTGAACTGTGGTGTTGGAGAAGACTCTTGAGAGTCCCTTGGACTGCAAGGAGATCCAACCAGTCCATTCTGAAGGAGATCAGGCCTGGGATTTCTTTGGAAGGAATGATGCTCAAGCTGAAACTCCAGTACTCTGGTCACCTCATGCGAAGAGTTGACTCATTGGAAAAGACTCTGATGCTGGGAGGGATTGGGGGCAGGAGGAGAAGGGGACGACCGAGGATGAGATGGCTGGATGGCATCACGGACTCTATGGACGTGAGTTTGAGTGAACTCCGTGAGTTTGAGTGAACTCCGAGAGTTGGTGATGGACAGGGAGGCCTGGCGTGCTGTGATTCATGGGGTCGCAAAGAGTCAGACACGACTGAGCGAATGAACTGAACTGAACTGAACTGAGCTGAACTGAAGCTGTCAAGTCCTGAGGACACTGGAAAACCCCAATGGAAAATCCGTGTGACAAAGAACTGAAACTTCTGACAGCCCCCAAGTGAGTGGGCCATTTTGGAGGCTAGGTTTTCAGTCATGGTCAAGCCTGCAGATCACTATAGATCAGATCATCATCTTGATCACAACCTCATGAAATGCAGTGAGTCCGAAATAACAAAGCTGTGCCACTCCTGAATTCATGATCTGTAGACGCTGAATGACATGTGCATGATTATGCATGTGTGTGGTGTTTTTTTTTTTTTTTTTAAATTTGGTTTCTAAGTTTTGGACTAACTTCTCATGCTGTGGTTGGTAACAAATATAATACACATTGATGTTATAGGATTAAAAAAAATGTGGAAGTTTTAGTTGCTCAGTCGTGNTTTTTTTTTTTTTTTTTAAATTTGGTTTCTAAGTTTTGGACTAACTTCTCATGCTGTGGTTGGTAACAAATATAATACACATTGATGTTATAGGATTTAAAAAAATGTGGAAGTTTTAGTTGCTCAGTCGTGTCTGACTCGTGACCCCATGGACTGCTCACCCAACTCTGTTCATGAGATTCTCCAGGCAAGAATACTGGAGTGGGTTGCCGTTCCCTTCTCTAGGGAATCTTCCTGACTCAGGGATTAAACCCTGGTCTCCCACACTGCAGGCAGATTCTTTACCATCTGAACCACCAGGGAAGCCCCCCTATAGGATTAAATCTAACATTTAATGGATAGCATTGTGACTTAATGCTGGGTCTCAGGTTTATCATATGTGAAATGAAAAGTATAAGTAGATGATATCTATGATCCCTTCTAGGTATAATTTGTATGAACCTTTTTGAATCTTTCAGACTGAGTGTTAAGTCCAATAATGATCTGACTTGAATATTGAAAGAAAATTTTGTTAAATCCTTGCAAGCTATTTTCATTTTATGTTTTAAATTATTCAAAACATAATAGAATACTTTAAAAGGTAGATTTAGTNATTTGTATGAACCTTTTTGAATCTTTCAGACTGAGTGTTAAGTCCAATAATGATCTGACTTGAATATTGAAAGAAAATTTTGTTAAATCCTTGCAAGCTATTTTCATTTTATGTTTTAAATTATTCAAAACATAATAGAATACTTTAAAAGGTAGATTTAGTTAAGCAAGCTAACTCATTCATATTATAATGGGCAGATAGTTGTGGAAGGTAAATTTTATAATATACATGACCTTTTGATAAAAGGTGAGGGAAAAATGAGTAAATAAAAGACATTGATTTTTAACTCTGGATGGACATTTGAATTACCCAGAGAACTTTTTAAAAAACATACTGATGGTTGGATTTCCCTTTTGGTCAATTCAATCAAAATTTATGGTGATGGAATGAGATAATCAGGAGAATTTTTATATACTCCGTGGAGAATTTAGCCATTAACGAGAATTGCCGAGACACTCATGGAGAGTAGTTAGTTACCAGATGGAGGAGAGGTTACAGGGGTCTATGGTGGGTAGAGATAAGAGTGTTGAGAAGATCTCCATGGGAAGAGGGGCCGCTGGTCCTGGTCACCCAGCTCATTAACAGGAGACTGCTCAGCTTCTATATATGGATAAGTCTACTTGCTAATTAAGATCTTCTCAGCAAGAGCAGAAAAGAAAGCCTGAGGAGTTAGTGTTCACCTGGTGTCTATAATTATAAATTAAACTGAGGAAATGCCAGAAGTGGAGTGTATAACAGAATGTCACCTTTCTTGGTATCCTGAGTTTGGGGATATTTAGTATTAAAATAAAATATTTGGTTCCCTCTTATAGAGTAATTTGGCAAATACTCTTCTTGTTCTTTTAAATTTTATTTTCTAATCACAACAATAAAGGTTGATCTGATAGGCCATCTGACCAGAACCCTTAAACATGCAGGAAGAAAGTCTCTGTAACTCTCCAAATACCGTTAGAAGTAAGCACTTTGTGTAGTATAAACAAAGCACAATGCCATTTAAAAAATTATAAAGACTAATGAGAAGTTGGAAACATTTCCCAGCATAAAAAGTAAAGAGCTCATAGATCAAAAGAAAAATAGATTATACCAATAAAAACATGGGCAAATCATATGAGCTGACAACCGAGAAAAGAAAAATACAAATGGTCAATACGTTTGAGATGGTCAGCCTCATAAATCAATGAAAATCTGCCATCTGTTGGATCAGCAATTTTAAAAAATGACTGTATTAATGATACCTGTCACTTTTGTCTACTTAGGGAAGTTGTCTCAACTGAAGAGCAGGTTAGCCTTCTGTATTCAAATTCAATATGTACAAATGTATTTAACCCTGAAATTTTATTCTAGAAATTTATATTTAAAATGTAAAGGGATAAACAGAAATATAACTATCTCTAAGGAAGCTTACTTCATCACTGTGAAAACAGAAAATTTGAAATGCTTCAAATGGCATTAAAAAGAGGATAGGTATTACAGCATATCTATAGAGTAGAGCATATGTATAAAATGAAATCTTTTTCAGGCATTTAAAAATAATGTAATCAGTGAGTTCATTGAACCAATGGTTAGAAAACAAAAATCCAAGTTATATCCAAATCATTGGAAAAGACCCTGATGTTGGGAAAGATTGAGGGCAGGAGGAGAGGGCTGTGACAGCGAGTGAGGTGGTTGGATGGCATCACTGACTCAGTGGGCATGTGTCTGAGCCAGCTCTGACAGATAGTGAGTGACAGGGAAGCCTGGCGTGCTGCCGCTCTCTGGGTTGTGAAGAGTCAGACACGACATAGCAACTGAACAACAGCAATGGGCATGCGTAGTGGGGACCTAAATATATGAGTATATGGTGGCCAGGCTGTGTGTGTTGATAGAACTCTGACCTTCAGTCTCTGCAGCAGTGGGAGCTCCAACCAACTGGGGAAGGCAAGCCAGACCTTCTGCAGCAAGTAGCTCAGAACGATGAGGGCGAGGGCCACGTGTGTCTGCCAGGTTCCCCTTCTCTTTATCCCTGTTTCTAACTGAACTATCCAGAGAAAGCCAAGTCTGTTCTCCTGTACAGTTATGTAGTAGATCCTGCCTCTAGGTAGCTGGCCTGGAGCTGCTCCAGGCCAGCCACCTCCATTCCACATGCCAGAAACTTCTTTTCCCCACTATCAGGCATTTCACATTCACACCAGCCTTTGAGTCTCTGCCAAATACAAGCGATGAGGGCCGAATCCCTTGCTAGAGCAGACTCCCAGTAAATAGCCTCTGTGTGTTCTCATTAAAGTAGTCTTTGATTACTTCCAGAATAACTTACATACTAGTATATGCATCTTGTGGGTGTTCAATGTGAGCCACGTCTATTCCTGACTGTATGTGTGGGGAAGTATCTGACAACTAGTCACTAAGATGTTAAACTTGGTTATCTCTGGGAAGTAGGAAGGAGGCTGTTTTTAGTTTATAGTATTTTATATATAAAATTTTTCAGTGAGTGTGCACAATTTATATAAACAGAAAAAAAAACTATTCTGGTCTACAAAGGAGTTTTTTCATTATGTGTAGTGTTATTAAAGCATTTCATATTTATAATGGAATGTATCTATTTATCTATGGCTTATATAATGTATCTCTATATTTATATATAGACACACAGTTGATTGAATTTATCCTTTGTCAATCACTTTTTAAAAAATAATGCCTCCTATTGGATATCTCAAAAGTTTTATTCTGATAAATATTCTTTACATAGAAAATAGACCAGTT
>SJYX01023887.1:0-36704 GCA_006410675.1 Oreotragus oreotragus | reverse complement strand
TCTGGGTTGTGAAGAGTCAGACACGACATAGCAACTGAACAACAGCAATGGGCATGCGTAGTGGGGACCTAAATATATGAGTATATGGTGGCCAGGCTGTGTGTGTTGATAGAACTCTGACCTTCAGTCTCTGCAGCAGTGGGAGCTCCAACCAACTGGGGAAGGCAAGCCAGACCTTCTGCAGCAAGTAGCTCAGAACGATGAGGGCGAGGGCCACGTGTGTCTGCCAGGTTCCCCTTCTCTTTATCCCTGTTTCTAACTGAACTATCCAGAGAAAGCCAAGTCTGTTCTCCTGTACAGTTATGTAGTAGATCCTGCCTCTAGGTAGCTGGCCTGGAGCTGCTCCAGGCCAGCCACCTCCATTCCACATGCCAGAAACTTCTTTTCCCCACTATCAGGCATTTCACATTCACACCAGCCTTTGAGTCTCTGCCAAATACAAGCGATGAGGGCCGAATCCCTTGCTAGAGCAGACTCCCAGTAAATAGCCTCTGTGTGTTCTCATTAAAGTAGTCTTTGATTACTTCCAGAATAACTTACATACTAGTATATGCATCTTGTGGGTGTTCAATGTGAGCCACGTCTATTCCTGAGTGTATGTGTGGGGAAGTATCTGACAACTAGTCACTAAGATGTTAAACTTGGTTATCTCTGGGAAGTAGGAAGGAGGCTGTTTTTAGTTTATAGTATTTTATATATAAAATTTTTCAGTGAGTGTGCACAATTTATATAAACAGAAAAAAAAACTATTCTGGTCTACAAAGGAGTTTTTTCATTATGTGTAGTGTTATTAAAGCATTTCATATTTATAATGGAATGTATCTATTTATGGCTTATATAATGTATCTCTATATTTATATATAGACACACAGTTGATTGAATTTATCCTTTGTCAATCACTTTTAAAAAAATAATGCCTCCTATTGGATATCTCAAAAGTTTTATTCTGATAAATATTCTTTACATAGAAAATAGACCAGTTGAGAAATATATTTTTAATTATAAAAATGATTAATGAGTGTTAACCATAAGGGGACTCCCCGATTCAATAGTCTCCATTATCCAGCCATAACTCAAATAACTATTATTATTCCAGAGCTAGAAAGAAATCCCTCCAGATTAATAAATATAAATCTTTATGGTCATCAATTTCTCCTGAAGTTTCTTTAACAAAGGCCAGAAAGATTAAAATTTTGAATGGGGCATTGCTTCATTTCCGTCAACATTTGGTTATTTATCTTTCTAAATTAAACAAAACCCTGGATTTGGCAGAGATGAAACTTTGAATATGTCTGCAGTCCTAACTTTACCGAGCCAATGGGAAGTGTAAATATATGGCCAATTTCTTAGCCAAGCACAGTGCTGTTCTTAATTAATGATGATGCTATGAGGCCACTCATAGGAGGAGACAGGCTTAATCCATCTTAAAGCAACAAGGTTTTGCTCTTGCTGTCTCTCTTCCCTCATTTCTTAACATGGGTTTTGATTTTTCATCCATAGCAAGTGAGACAGTGATTGGGGCCAGGTCTGGTCACCTGGAAAGGACAGTGATCAAACACATCAGGCCTTGATTTTTCTTCCGTCTGTGCTGTTTTTTTTTTTTTTTTAATGTTATAGTATTGTTGTGAGGATTAAGCATATACATGCATGCTGTGTAAGCATATATATGGTTATATAGCATATGAAGGTCTTTCCTGCTGGCTCCATGGTAAAGAAACCACCTGCAATGCAGGAGATGCAGGTTCAATCCCTGGAGTAGGAAGTGGCAACCCATTCCAATATATTCTTGCCTGGAGAATTCCATGGACAGAGGAGCCTAGTGAGCTACAGTCTATGGGGTCACAAGAGAATCAGACACAACTGAGCAACTAAACAACAACAATCGCATATGTATGTTGTTAGAGATATGGAAAGAGGTAAATGTCTTTTGTTTAAAAGGTCATTATTTCTCTCTCTCTCTTTTTTTTTTTTTTATTTTGAAGAACATGCTTTAAAGACTTTGGATACCAGGATGGATGAGCATAAAGTATATGAAAGTAGTTTAAAAATTACTGTTATTCAACTCCTGGTATAATATCTTGTCATTTTTCTCAGCAGACAAAAAGTAAAATGCCTTAAATTTTCTCTAGTAAAATATTTCTAGTGGATCTCATCCAGTACTCGTGAAGTGCTGAGATATGTTGTTTTAACCCCGTCAGAGAGATCTCTGAGACCCTTTACAGTCTCTCTTAGTCCAGTTTGTGACTTTTGTCAAAATAGCTCAAGTATTGCTATTGACCTGTTTTTTTAAGGTAACTCACTGCTCAAACATTCCACCGGCCAAATCTATTCCCTCGATTTATTCCCAGATAGATGGCAGTAAACAGGTGTATTATATCAAAATGACAGTGTCTCCCTCATGGGCTGTATCATGCTGATGTAGATATTTTTCTATTTTAAAAGCTAGTATAAGCTCTTCTCTGGTAAGCACAAGATTTGTATCTGAATTAAGCATGCATTTGGCATTAATGTCTTTGAATTATCAGTGGAAGAATATTTAAAAAATTAAAACATTTTCCTTTGGAAAGTCATTTTCTGAGTGTGTTAAAATTAATTAGGAAAAACCCAGGAACAAATTAAACTTAAAGTTAGGAGAAAGATTTTATAATGTAAGATCTAAAAGTAAAGTACAGATGAATTAAAAACTGTAAATTATTACTTATTCTTATGAGTCAACAGTCATGTAAGAAAAATTAAGCAACTTCTCAAATGAGAATTTTCTCATCTAATAACTAGCTTGAATTCTTTCATTAAAATAGTAGATCTCTTATATCTGAAAATTGTGCACTCTAAGGTACATATTTTGAGGTGATTAAGATGTATTACAGTCAGACTGACATTCAATTTAAGACAATTTTTTGTTCCAATATTAGAAATTTACATATAACAGTTTGGCATTGTATATTTCCTTTAATGAAAAATGACATTTGAACAGTTTTTGAAAACAATGCTGCCGATAAATCTGACAAGCCAGTGTTAACAAAGGACAAGAATAACAAGCACTTGACTCTTCTGCCCTGGATTCACTCATTCCAGCAGAAAAGCCTGTTTCCTCTGTGACTGTTTATCACTGATGTAGCACTTTAGCATGTAAACCTAAATGCACACATTTTTTTTTTTCTGTTAACAATCTAATTCCTATTTAGATCTTCTACTCTACCAGGAGTGCAGTAACTTACTCTCAATTAACCTCTTTCCCTTAATATATATGCGTACTTTATCCTGAGTTGTGTCTAATCTCTGAGGTTTATGTATTAGTAAGGGTTCTCCAGAGAAACATATCAATAAAACAATAAGGTGTGTGTGTGCACGCGCATGTGTGTGTGCGCGAGTGTATGCACATGTGTGTGTGCGCGCGCGCGTGTGTGGGTATGTCTTCTATCTCTATCTCTAATTTCAAGAAATTTATTTCTAGAGTTGGTTCATGTGATCATGAAGGTACAGGTTCAAAATCTGCCAAGCAGGCTGACCGAGAGAGACCCAGGAAACAGTTGTAGTTTGGGTCTGAAGATCATCTGCTGTCAGAATTCTCTCTCTTCTGGGAACTGCAGTCTTTTTTTTTTTTTTTTTTAAAACCTTTAAGTGATTGGATGAAGCCTCCTCATATTATGGAGGGTAATCTGCTTTACTCTAGGTCTGCTAATTTAAATGTTAATTTCGTCTCAACAATACCTTCACAGAAACCTCTAGAATAATTAACCAAATATCTCTGTATTGTGACCAAGTCAACTGATACATAAAATGGACCATCACAGTTTCTTTAGCACCACTGAGGTGGGGAGCTAAGTGTGTTTGTGGGGGACCATCTCATCTCTGAGGCCATCAGTCCACGTGACATCCACTGAGACAGCCAAGGCCATTTTTCTGGTCCTACCTCCCAGGCCTCTCAGGTGTGTGGTCTCAGGTGCTCCTGTGAGTGCAGCATCAGTCTGGTGCTTCCTTAACTGCGAATGTAAAAGACTGTCAGCAAAACTCTGTGGCATCTTCTGCTGAGATGTGCGAGGTGGGCATTCCCTGATGGAGTTTGTCTTGTTGGAAATGGCCACAAGTCTGTCTTGTTGGAAGCTGATGGGCTTATCCACATCCCCCCTCTCCGCTACTCTCCCTGCAGTTCTCAGAAACCACCTGCCTCCTGCCCACCCAAGACACTTCCTCTGTCTTAATCTGGGTCATTCTTTCACATCTGCATCCTCAAGAAAGTCCTCTTTCTTGTCACTAGTGTTTAGACTTTTTGAACCTCAAAACTAATTATTATTTTTCTTTATTGTGGTTGTTACTACTATTTTGCTTTGTTTTTCCAAACTTTCCCCTTCTTTGGCAATGATGAAAAGAGTAACGAGGAAGAGAAGAATAAAATGTGCTTTTCATTTGTTGATTCCATACGTTAAACATACTGTGTTAAGAAGAAGTGAATTACCAGGGAGATGTCTGTTGTCTATTCAAAACGTGTTTCCTTTGTTGATTTCTAGCTACTTGGAAACTCTCTTATTATTATTAAAACTAATTTTGTAATCTTATTTCTGCTTTCTTGGCCTCTCATACCACGGTAAGATCAAGTCTTTCTAATGTTGTTTTCTCTGCACTTGCAATATGCTTGAAGATGCCTATGGTCCTACTGTAAGCAAAGGCAGCCATTTTTAAGATGTCCACCAGATGTCGCTGTTGACCAGAGAAATGTGTCTATTCCTTCAACTTTGAAAGAAAGTGTTACTCTTGACTTGAATCAGAAGGAGAAAATGTCAGAAAAAGAAACAGATCTCTAATTCATCCTTAAATTAGACAGAAGTAACAAGCCTTCACTTCAAGCCAAGAAATGATAATCCTTTAGGTACTTCTTCATTTCACTTGCAGTTCAGTTCAGTTCAGTTCATTCGCTCAGTTGTGTCCAACTCTTTGCAACCCCATGAATCGCAGCACGCCAGGCCTCCCTGTCCATCACCAACTCACGGAGTTCACTCAAACTCACGTCCACTGAGCCGGTAATGCCATCCAGCCATCTCATTCTCGGTCGTCCCCTTCTCCTCCTGCCCCCAATCCCTCCCAGCATCAGAGTCTTTTCCAATGAATCAGCTCTGCGCCTGAGGTGGCCAAAGTATTGGAGTTTCAGCTTTAGCATCATTCCTTCCAAAGAAACTCCAGGGTTGATCTTCTTCAGAATGGACTGGTTGGATCTCCTTGCAGTCCAAGGGACTCTCAAGAGTCTTCTCCAACACCACAGTTCAAAAGCATCAATTCTTCGGCGCTCAGCTTTCTTCACAGTCCAACTCTCACATCCATACATGACCACAGGAAAAACCATAGCCTTGACTAGATGGACCTTTGTTGGCAAAGTAATGTCTCTGCTTTTCAATATGCTGTCTAGGTTGGTCATAACCATAGGTACACGTATATCTCCTCCCTTTTGAACCTCCCTCCCATCTCCCTCCCCATCCCACCCCTCTAGGCTGACACAGCCGGGGACGAACTGAAAGGACTCGGTAAGTCGTCTAAGGGCAACCGACAGATAAAATATATACCACTACATTCAAAGGTACAATGAGAAAGGTATGTAGAGTGGGAGAGGAGGGGAAGGGGTACAGGTATTCAGATAAGAAAGACAAATAAATAACTTCATGAAAAAAAAATTGAAAGTGAAAAAATTCAAATCCCGAAGGGAAGTGGCTCAGATGGTAAAGAATCCACCTGCAATGCATGTGACCCAGGTTTGATCCTGGGTCAGGAAGACCTCCTGTAGAAGGAAATGGCAACCCACTTCCAGTGTTCTTGCCAGGATTTCAATGGACAGAGGAGCCTGGTGAGGTACAGTCCATGGGGTCGCAAAAAGTCAGACGCAACTGAATGACTAACATTTTTTTTTTAAGTTTGGCAAAAATGGCTTGGCTTTTCAAAAAATGAGTTTGTGGTGNGGCAACCCACTTCCAGTGTTCTTGCCAGGATTTCAATGGACAGAGGAGCCTGGTGAGGTACAGTCCATGGGGTCGCAAAAAGTCAGACGCAACTGAATGACTAACATTTTTTTTTTAAGTTTGGCAAAAATGGCTTGGCTTTTCAAAAAATGAGTTTGTGGTGAATCAAAATAGAATATGTGTACGGGGGGGAGGGGACCACAGAGGATGAAGTGGTTGGATCGCATCACCAACTCAATGGATATGAGTTTGTGCATGCTCTGGGGGATACTGAAAGACAGGGAAGACAGGTGTGCTGTAGTCCATGGGGTTGCAAAGAGCTGGACACGATGTAGCAGCTGAACAACAACGTGAACATATATGAATAATAAAATGAACACACGTTTATTGATTCCAGCTTTACGTAGTAGAACTTTGTTCCTACCTTATTCTACAAAAAAATTTAATCCTTTCTTGTCCACATAAAAATCATATGGAGATCTAATTTTACTCCAAAAAGAAGAGTTTCCTTTAACAAAGGCCAGTTTCTTTCAATTTTACCCTTTGATTTACTTGTAGCCCATTCATAAGCTTCAGAAAGTAGAGGCTATGGCATCTTCCCTAAGTCTCCATTCTAGTTTTCATTTTTCTTTTGAGAAAAATAGAGTAGTGTTTAAACTGTACTTTCTTCCAGACTATAATCCTTGTTGTAAATTGCCGGGGTCCAGCCCCGGTGGACCCAGGGTAATTCGAAGCGGGGATGATGTGGTGAGGAAAAACTTATTTATTTAGAAATATAAAAGAGAGATTAGGAAAGAATAGTGTAGTAGGAAAATTTAGTGAAGAAAAGAGGCTGAATAACTTGGTTTACGAGGAAAGCTAATAAAACCTCAGGACAAGAGATTTGCACCATCTATGTTAGGCCACTGGCGCCCGTTTGAATAGCAGAGGGTGCCCCACCTTAGGCTCCCTCTCTCATGTATCTTAGAAGCCAGGACAAGTAAGTAGACGTGGTGAGCCTCCCCACTCTAGATGGGAATTCAGCCTGAAAATAGAGTAAAGAAGACATGGGGGAAACCAGTCCAGTGACTGGCCCATCCTCTATTGTCTGGAAAGGCCTTATATACTTTTGATTTTACAGAGAGATCAATGGATAATACAAAATTATGCAGTGTCAACAGCCCTGATTTTTATAGAGACCAGGCTTTCTCTCTGCATACCTAGTTGTATACGTAAGTCTTAGGTGATTTACATCATCTTCCAGCCAGAAGGCCAATTAACATTTTACAGCCCTTTTCTGATAAGGGTTTGTCAACCAGAATACTTATTTGCCTTAACAGTGTTTTTCTTCCCAAAGTCTGGTGCCACTCTCAGAAAGCACTAAATAAAGTTACATTCTTACATAGCAAGGATACAACAATTTATAACAAGAAAGTGGAGTACAGTGATTTATAACAAAGAGAAAATTAATTAACCCAAAATCTAGTATTGCTAACATCAAAACTGCTATATTCCTATTTCTGCATCCCGATTACATTGATTAATATCCTCCCAGGTGCCTAAAAGAGAAAGGATATGGAGGCCTGATGGAAAACATTAACTCAACAAACTCTTCACCAAACTAATTCTTAGCGCCCAAAGGCTCTATATCCTTAAGATGTTTTAAGCTTTGTGCCTCTCAGGGTTGGGGGCTGTAAACAATCCACAAGTTGTAAAGTCCGGTCAGTTAAGTTAGAAAGCTATCAAAGGGGTTTAAGCTGAGACATTCTTTTTATATGCAGGAGACTGTTGGAGCTCTGAATTAATTGTAATTCTTATTAATGCTAAAATATAAATTTGTTGACTGAACAAAAAAAGCAGAACCTAAAAGTTGAGAATTATGTTTTACTTGGTGGGATTTCTGAGGACTGCAAGGCCAGGAGACAGCTTCTCAGGTAGCTTGAGGGGCTGCTCTGAGTATGTAAGAGATGCTCCCAGGAGTTTTGTTAAAAACCGGGTGGTCAGAATATCAAAAGATTGTTTTTTATTAAAGAAAACCAGACATCTCAAGTTAATGAATTTAGGACTTTTCTATGTATGAAAAGATACACAAATCATTCCTTAAATGCACACTTCAGCTCTCTGGGGCCAGTACTCCATGCTTTTCCATCTTGCGTCAACCCAGGGTGTACCACTCTCTCAGGACTCACCATCTGGGGCAGCTGAAATGGGGTAACTTGATGGTTGCAACATCCTTTGTTTACTGATATGGCAGACAACATTTTTTAATTCACAGATTGTTTGCTTTATTTCTGGGAGAAGCTTGGAGGAGAAAGAAGAGCCAGAGTTCAGAGTGACCCAGAGAGGGGAAAGAGCCCATGAGAGTTTTCCAAGGAGGTGGGCATTTTCGGGGAAGTTTCTGAAGCTGGAGTGTCTACATATAACATTTAAAATGACTGCCACGAAGTAACTGCATTCTTTGATTGCACATCAACTTTCCGGAGGTAGTGCTGTGGGGAGTGAAGAGACTGGGGCAGTATTGGAGCAAGGCACAGAACAGAGAGAATTCGTACAAAGACAGGAATTTAAATACAAAGGATGAAGAAAAGTGTAACTTCTGCAGGTGTAAGTATTTTTGTGTTCAGTCGCGTTGGACTGTTTGTGGCCCCATGGACTGTGGCCCACCAGGCTCCTCTGTCCATGGAATTTTCCAGGCAAGGATATATGAGTGGGATACCATTTTCATCTCCAGGGGATCTTCCTGACCCAGGAATCGAACCCATATCTCCTGCATCTCCTTCATTGGCAGTCAGATTCTTTACCACTAGCGCCACCTGGGAAGCCTGGTGTCAGTATATTTAGGGTAGTTTCACTAGCCATTTGGGCTTCCCTGATAGCTCAGTTGCAATGCAGGAAACTCTGATTTGATTCCTGGATAGGGAAGATCCACTGGAGAAGGGATAGACTACACACTCCAGTATTCTGGCCTGGAGAATTCCATGGACTGTGTAGTCCATGGGGTTGCAAAGAGTAGTACACGACCGAGTGACTTTCACTTCACTTCACTTATTAGCCATTTGAATTTAAATATTATGAAAATTTACAATTTAATTTAAATATTACAAATATTATGAAATTTAACTATTACAAAAAGTTATCTTTACTACATTGAGAGATTTCACTATGTTGAGCAGTATCTAAAGAGTAGATACCTGCTTTTCTATTTGCAAAAGTGTAACATGCTTTTATGGAAATTATCAGTGTCTATCCCGTTAACACACACAGTATGGTTCAATGGAAACCTTTAGTGTTCTTGGTAATCCTGGAAGGTCAGGGAGCTTCTTGATTGATTTAAGCCTGAAGAAAGTAAAAACTGTGCACTTCTCAGCTGCTGGCCATTTTGGCAGCCACCAAACCAAATATCTCCAGTCCTGTCCCAAGGGGTTAAGAGAAAGTCTGTGCTAGACATTGAGCAGCAATTATGTACTTACTGGGAAAATTGCCAGTCATTCCTGGACTCTGACCCTGTCTACAAGGTGCCCAGCTTTTCTGCCTTTGAAATTTATACTTTAATTATACCTCACATTTGACAGCATTTTACATTTTTCAAAACCCAGTTAAATAATGCTTTCTCTTGAATATTATCCCCACTGCAGACCTAGTTTGCTAGGGCAGATATTATCAATTGTCTTTTGCACGTGAGTGTTGACTAAAAGAAAAGATGTACAACTTGAGAGTTTTGAGTTTTATTTGTGGGAAAATGAGGACTGCAGCCTCGGAGGCAGATCTCAGATAGCTCTGAGAGACTGCTCCAAAGAGGCAGGGGGGAAAGTCACTATATAAGGTTTTGGTGAAGGGGGAGTTCAATGCCATGAAGCATTCACTTTACAAAAGGTTTTTGTTCGTCATGAGGATCTGATGGCACCATGGAGGGATTTAGTGCTTCTCTTGATATGAGGAGATACAAGGATTGAGATCATAAAATCTGTTCCTAAAAACATCCAACTATCTAAAGACCTGTCCCACCGGATTCCCTGGAGCACAGAGTGCCTTGCTCCACCGTGAATTTCCTCAGGGATTGTTGAAGGTCAGCTGCTGTAGCAGCGTGGGGTTCAGTCTCCAAAGAGGCAGATGGCAAAGGCCTTTGTTGTTCAGTTGTTGGCAGTGCTCTTGGTAAATGCCAATTTGTAGTTGACATGAGTGAGAGTGAAAGTGTTAGTTGCTCAGTCATGTCCAATTCTTTGTGACCCCATGGACTGTCCATGGAATTCTCCAGGCAAGAATTCTGGCTGCTGCTGCTGCTAAGTCGCTTCAGTCGTGTCCGACTCTGTGCGACCCCATAGACGGCAGCCCACCAGGCTCCCCCATCCCTGGGATTCTCTAGGCAAGAATACTGGAGTGGGTTGCCATTTCCTTCTCCAATGCATGAAAGTGAAAAGTCAAAGTGAAGTCGCTCAGTCGTGTCCGACTCTTTGTGACCCCATGGACTGCAGCCCACCAGGCTCGTCCGTCCATGGGATTTTCCAGGCAAGAGTACTGGAGTGGGGTGCCATCGCCTATTCCCTTCTCCATGGGATCTTCCTGACCCAGGGATCAAACCCAGGTCTCCTGCATTGCAGGCAGATTCTTTACTATTTGAGCAACCAGAGAAGCCCGATAAATAAGGTAAAATTTCTTGCTCAAGGTCACATGGAACTCAGAGAAAACCTGTTTTCCTTTCTCAAAGGCTGAGTGTCCATATGCAGGAAGCACTTTCTATCTGTGAATATAAGCTTCACGGTGGCTCAGAGGTTAAAGCATCTGCCTGGAATGCTGGAGACCTGAGTTCGATCCCTGGGTCGGGAAGATCCCGTGGAGAAGGAAATGGCAACACGACTGAGCAACTTCACTTTCACTTTCATTGTTAATGGTCTAAATCCCAAATTAGAGCCAAGCTATTTTGCTGAGTGTCCATATGCAGGAAGCACTTTCTATCTGTGAATATAAGCTTCACGGTGGCTCAGAGGTTAAAGCATCTGCCTGGAATGCTGGAGACCTGAGTTCGATCCCTGGGTCGGGAAGATCCCGTGGAGAAGGAAATGGCAACACGACTGAGCAACTTCACTTTCACTTTCATTGTTAATGGTCTAAATCCCAAATTAGAGCCAAGCTATTTTCCCCTCTGTACCTATTGATAGCTTACGGGAATGGTGTTGGATTCCTGATCTTCCAAGGAGAAGATTTAGCTTCAGGACCAGGGACCAGGGTTGAGCACTCAAGAGCTTTTGTGTAGTAGAGTTTTATTAAAGTATAAAAAGAGACAGAGCAAGCTTCTGACATAGCCATCAGAAGGGGGATGGAGAGTGCCCCCCATAGCTAGTCTTAGCAAGGAAAGTATTTATTTTTTTAATTGGCTATTACAATAAATAAAAAGAATGTCTTAAGGTTGTAAAGATCTTATTAGACCCACTCCCATAATTTACATTTTAAGATGACAGGATTGGAACTAACAAAAGAAGGATTTTACCAGACCCACTCCCATAATATACATTTTAAGATATCAGGATTAGTCAGAAGGAGAAACTGCCCTCAAGCAGGATACATTGTTGTTATATAATGTTACATATATATTATATATACATTGTTATAATCTTTAGTTCAGAGTTTAAACAGAGTTGTTTGTTGTGTAATCATCAGAAAAAATGTTTTATAAAGAAAAAAACCTTTTATGTGACTAAGACTAAGGAATGTAGAGAAAAAAAAAGACATTTGTCCTTTTTTCCTCCTTGAGAGCCTCAGACCCCTCTCTCCTCCTCAGGAGCCCCAGACCCCTTTCTCCTCCTGGGGGACCCCGGACTTCACATCAACCTGTCTAGAAATTCACCCTCTCACTATTCTTGCTCTTGTCATTTTCTCTTTCTAACCTGGGAAATAAACTCCAGGGAAGTTAGAATGAAATGATGAATTAGTTGTTTCTGCAAAATGAATGGTGAAGTTTGTGATGGGACTTTGAGCCCATCTTCCAAGTTTCTGCTTTAAATAGAAACTTCAGGATCATTAGTCACAGAATTGCACAATGTATCACAGATTCAGGTCCATGTGAAATAAGTCAACATAACTCCAAGTGTGATATTAATAAGTGTTTTTTAAAAAGTTTCCACGTTCAGAGTAGCTGGAGCCCTTTGTTACTGGGCTTGTCCTAGCATCTCTTATTTGCGTTACCCCTTTGCTTATAATTTTATTTATTTATGTATGACCGTTTTAGGTCTTCGTCGCCGTGCAGGCCTTTTCTCAGGTTGCGGAGAGCGAGGGCTAGGATGCCCTGTTGAAATGTACAGCCTCCTCATTGCGGTGGCTTCTTTGTTGCAAAGCACAGGATCTAGGGTGCATGAGCTTCAGTAGTTGAAGCCCCTGGGCTCTAGAACACAGGCTCAATAGCTGTGGCTCATGAGCTTAGCTGCGCTGTGGCGTGTGGGATCTTCCCGGATCGAGGATTGAACCATGACCCCTGCATGGGCAGGCGGATTCTTTACCACTGCGCCATCCGGGAAGCTCTGCCCCTTTGCTTATGAACAGGGAGACTGAGGAGTACATTTCTCTAAACTTTCTTTCGCACAGAACTTTTTTGCAGACCTGGGTTTTTGTTGTGCTGGTGTTTTGTTTTTGTGTGTTTGTTTTTTCCAGGTCATTCTGTGTGTAAAGCTACATCAGAGAAGAGTTCCATGATTTCTCCCACACTTTTTCTTAGCATCATTCTTTCTGAGACGTCATCCCAGTTATATGTATTTCAGAATAGTATTCTATCAAATGATAATTGAATAAAATCTTCAGATACACTTGGATAAAGTAATTTAAAATGGAAAATATCCAAAGGCTTCCTTTCTGTGATTTATTGAAGAAAGAAAAACAAGGGGATTTAATTTATACTCTGTATCTGTAAGTCACAAATGGCCCAGATAATAAAAGCTTAATGTGGCAGGATTCTAATGTTCCCTGTGGATGAGGAATGTGATTTTAAAAAATGGGCAAGTTCATCAAAAAATGTAATTTCCTCCACTGTGCTCAGTACAGAGGCTGTCTCCTGAACAGTCAGGAATCCTGTTGGGCCTGTTTTTTCTTCCAACTATTCTTTCTTCTCAAGATTGAATTTCCCTGTTCATCTGAGAGGCCGGCTGGGAGCTTGTTTCTCTCTATAGTTTGCCTTGCACTGATGCCAGGAGCAGATTAAAGATGTCCATTCCCAAATAAAGCATGTCAGGTTGGAGTGTAAGCTCAGTTGTATCTTTGAAAGACAACGCTTTAACTCTTGCTTCTTTAGGGCCCTCACAGCCTGGAAAGAAACAAAACCACAGTCGCTTCCTTGATGATACATTTAGCGGTGCGTGTGTGCTTAGACGTGTCTGACTGTGTGACCCCAGGGACTGTAGCCCACCAGGCCCCTCTGTCTATGGAATTCTGCAGGCAAGAATACTGGAATGAGTTGCTATTTCCTCCAGTGGATCTTCCAGGCCTAGGGATTGAGCTCAAGTCTTCTGTGTCTTCTGCATTGGCAGGAGGATTCTTTAGCATTGAGCCACCTGGGAAGCTGCGTTTGGTGGTAGTTCATCATGATGATTCCAAACACTTTTCCAGAACCTTAAAGTTTTTCATAACATGTTCACTTACTTTGAACTTTCTTTTCTTCTTCGTAAGAGTTTCTGTATGAGATGTGGGTGATGATCTCATTATACGAGAGACCAAATAACTTGTGAAGGGAACGTGGATGGTGATTGGATCTCTGACTTCTGTCCTTCCATTCAGTGTTTTCTTTGTTTTTATTACACATGAGCCCACTTCTTGGAATAAGGTACCACTTCTAAGATAATATTGTCATACATTATTTTGGTTATCAGTTTTGGCAGAAACCGTGCTAAGCTTTGATATATTACGTATCTAGAACTGTGCTAAGAACTTCATATAAGGATCAATGAAAGATGTACTATTTTCCTTTATATATTGTATATATATTACTTTTTAAATTCAGGTATTTATAATGTAACCTTAAGTATTTGGTTTGTTGTGTTTTGACAGTTACGTACATCCATCTGACCATCACCTCAAAACCTGTAAAATATGTTCACCATTCCAGAACGTCATCCCTTGCTCCTTTGCAATCAGTCTGTAGCCTGCCTCCTACTCGCAACCCCAGAGGAACTGTATGACATCTTTCACCTTAGATGTTCTTAGCTTTCATATAACTGTGTATTTTGTGCTCTTTTGTGTTAAGCTTCTTTTGCTCAATGTAATATTTTCTGACATCCTTCAGTGTTGTACTGGGGCTTCCCAGGTGCTCAGTGATAAACAGCTCACTTGCTAGTGCAGGACATGTGGGTTTGATCCCTGGGTCAGAAAGATCCCCTGGAGAAGGAACTGGTGACCCACTCCAGTATTCTTTCCTGGGAAATCCCATGGACAGAGGAGCCTGACAAGCTACAGTCCATGAAGTCGCTGAGTTGGACATGACTTAGCAACTAAACAACTTCAACAACAACGATGTTGTACTGTGTATCTATAATTTGATCCTTTTAATTGATAAGGAGTCTTCCACTGTATTACTGTACCATACTTTATTCAGTCTCCTGTTGATAAACATTTGGGCTGTTTGCGTTTCTCTCTACTATGAATAAAGCTTCCTTGAAAATTCCTGTACAGATATCTCTGTGGATATTCGTTTTCATGTCTTTTCAGTAAGTATCCAGGATTGGGATTTCTGGATAATAGGGGAAGTGTATGTTTAACTTTATAAGAAGATGACATTTTCCCATTTTTCATCTCTACCAATAACAGTATGTGAGAGTTCTGGTGGCTCCAAATTTGATGTGATTTGATTTTAACTGTCCTATAGTTTGTGACGGAGAAGGCAATGGCACCCCATTCCAATACTCTTGCTTGGAAAATCCCATGGACGGAGAAGCCTGCTGGGCTGCAGTACATGGGGTCTCAAGGAGTCGGATGCGACTGAGCGACTTCACTTTCACTTTTCACTTTCATGCATTAGAGAAGGAAATGGCAACCCACTCCAGTGTTCTTGCCTGGAGAATCCCAGGGATGGGGGAGCCTGGTGGGCTGCCGTCTCTGTGGTCGCACAGAGTCAGACACGACTGAAATGACTTGGCATAGTTTGTGAAATGGTGTCTTGAGGTTTTACTTTTCCTTTTGCTGATGATTAATGATGTTGAGCATCTTTTCAGGATACAGTGGCCATTTATTTTCTTTTACAAACTGAATGTTTAAGAATTCTGCCAAGTTTTTCACTTTTAAAAAACTGTTGGTTAGAAAAATTCTTTATATATTTATATTCACATTCTTTGTCAGCTATGTGTTGTGAATATTTTTTCCTAAATTATACCTCCCTATTTTTTAAAGTGGTATTTTTTCATGAACATAATTCTTAAAGTTTGATAAGGTCCAGTTTATAATTTTTTTCTTTTATGGTTAGAGTTTCTATAGCCTTGTTTAAAGTATGCTTTGTCAATTGCAAGGTTGTGAAAATACTCTCCAAAGTGTTTTTTAGAAGGTTTATGGTTCTTACCTATTTATGTTTAGGTTCATGGTCTACTATAAATTGCCTTTTGTGTGTTGAATAAGGAAGGGTTGTTTTCATTTTTTTTCATATTAGTATATTAGTATATTTGTTTATTTCAGTGTTGTTAAGAAGGTACTACTTTCCCTGTTAAATTGTTTGCTTCCTTTCTCAAATACCAGCTGAGATTATATGTGAAGATCTCTTTATGAGCTTTCTGTTTTGTTCCATTGATTTTTATTTGTCCTTCCTATGACAATCCCAGACTATCTTGAATACGGTAGTATTATAGCACCTCTTGACATCAGGTGATGGTATAAATTCTTCAACTCGGCTCTTGCTTTGCAAAACAAGATCTAGATACCTTGAATTTCCATATAAATTTTCAAATCAACTTGTCAATTTCTAAATAAAAGTGCTGATCATTTGATTGTGTTAAATCTATAGAGAACATGGGAAAAGAATGGGCATGTTAACAGCACTGTGCTCTTCAGTACATGAGCACTGAATAAATATCTATTTATACCAGTTTTTCTCAGCATTCTTTCCTAGTTTTCAGTGTAGACATTTAAAAATGTTATTGTAAATTATCTATATCATTAGATTGTATTTTATAATTATTTTATTGCTAGCATATTGAAATGCAATTATGCTGCATATTGATAATATGTCTTGTATATTGGCTGTTCAGTGAATCTACATTGACTGCTAAATATAACGTTACCTATAAGTTTTAATGGATAGCCTTTGACAGACTGAAGTTCCCTTTTATTCTTATTTTTTCTGAGAGATTTAAAAAATCTTGAATGGATACTATTATTAATTTTTAATACATACCTTGAGATACATATATGGTTTATCTCCTTTATTCTGTTAACATTATAGCACATTATTATTCTATGTTGACATGTGTGTGTACAGTCAGTCATATCCAACTTGTTTTGACCCCATGGACTGTAGCCCACCAGGCTCCTCTGTCCATGGGATTTTCCTAGCAAGAATACCAGAGTGGGTTGCCATTTCCTTCCCCAGGGGAATCTTCCTGACCCAGAGATCGAATCTGCATCTGGCGTTGACAGGCAGATTTTTTAGCACCGTGCCACCTGGGAAGCCCATATGTTAACATAATATACGTTACCATATGTCATGGACACAGACGGTTTTCATATGTTAAAACAAGTTTTACATTCTATTTGGAGTCTCCTTTTTACAAATTGCTGGATTTAATCTGCTAATTTTCTTAAATTTTTTTCTTTGCTAGTAATTCTATTTATTTATATATCTTTGGCTATGCTGGGTCTTCACTGCTGTGTGGGTTTTTCTCTGGTTGCAGTGGGTGAGGGCTACTCTCTAGTTGCGACGCACAGATGTCTCATTGTGCTGGCTTCTCTTGTTGGGGAGCATGGACTCTGGGGTGTGCGGGCTTCACTGCTTGCAACATGTGGGCTCAGTAGTTTCTGCTCCCAGATTCAAGCACACAGGCTCAATAGTTGTAGTGCACAGGCTTAGTTGCCCCTGGCACGTGAGATCTTCCCGGATTAGGGATCAAATCCATGATTCCTGCATTGGCAGGGGCATTCTTAACCACTGACCACCAGGGAAGCCATTAAATGTTTTACTTTTATGTTCCTGAGGGCCATTTAGTGGTAACTTTGTTTCTTGCATTATCATTGTCAGTTTTTTGTCCCGCACTGGACAGGGGAGTCCTGACTCTGAGCAGGGCTCTCTCTTAGCTCTCGTGCCCCGTCTCAGCCTTTGGTACAGTCTCCCCTGGTGAAAGCCTGCAGGATGGGGTCGACAGATGGGTGAAGACTTTATGTGTGATTGAGGAGCCTTGGAATTGTAACCTGACCAGAAATCCCACGTGTAGCCATGACATGTTCCTAGAAGTGTGGCTGTGGTTTCTTTTCACCACTCTGTGAGGGATGAAAAACACACAGGTCTCTCTTCTCCTCAGAAAGGTTCATCACTTACTGGAATTTAGTTCATTTAGATATCCTTGTATACTCAACTCTTGAATGGTTTCTAGAAACTATAGCGTTTTAGTGTATCCAGCTAGTTCTTACTATTGGGGTCAGAGTAATGGTGTCATTGATTTTCTGCTTTCTGTCCAGAGGCCAATTCAGAATACACTTCTATTATCTCTATATTATGAATGAAGAAATGGCTTTGAGGTCTTACAGCTTGGAATAGTTAAACTTGCATCTATAATTTAGTTCTTTTCTGATCTCATTACTGATGTTCTTAACACATTACAGAGTCTATATTTACCACTTTCCATTTAGAAAAATGAATTACTTTTTTTTTTTTTTTTTTGCAGAACTCACACTATTTTTACCCCTGTCTCTTATACACATCTAGATGTGTNGAAATGGCTTTGAGGTCTTACAGCTTGGAATAGTTAAACTTGCATCTATAATTTAGTTCTTTTCTGATCTCATTACTGATGTTCTTAACACATTACAGAGTCTATATTTACCACTTTCCATTTAGAAAAATGAATTACTTTTTTTTTTTTTTTTGCAGAACTCACACTATTTTTACCCTTTACTGAAGCATAACTTTAATGCCAGGCAAAGATTTTCTGTATTAGATCTACTTTGATCTTCATTGATATACCAAGAATTTGAAGGAATCTTTACATAAAGATTGCTGGGAGAAATATCAATAACCTCAGATATGCAGATGACACCACCCTTATGGCAGAAAGTGAAGAGGAAATAAAAAGCCTCTTGATGAAAGTGAAAGAGGAGAGTGATAAAGTTGGCTTAAAGCTCAACATTCAGAAAACGAATATCATGGCATCTGGTCCCATCACTTCATGGGAAATAGATGGGGAAACAGTGGAAACAGTGTCAGACTTTATTTTTTTGGGCTCCAAAATCACTGCAGATGGTGGCTGCAGCCATGAAATTAAAAGACGCTTACTCCTTAGAAGGAAAATTATGACCAACCTAGATAATATATTCAAAAGCACAGACATTACTTTGCCAACAAAGGTCTGTCTAGTTAAAGCTATGGTTTTTGCAGTGGTCATATATGGATGTGAGAGTTGGACTGTGAAGAAAGCTGGGTGCTGAAGAATTGATAATTTTGAACTGTAGTGTTGGAGAAGACTCTTGAGAGTCCCTTGGACTGCAAGGAGATCCAACCAGTCCATTCTGAAGGAGATCAGTCCTGGGTGTTCATTGGAAGGACTGATGCTAAAGCTGAAACTCCAATACTTTGGCCACCTCATGTGAAGAGTTGACTCATTGGGAAAGACTCTGATGCTGGGAGGGATTGGAGGCAGGAGGAGAAGGGGATGACAGAGGATGAGATGGCTGGATGGCATCACCAACTCTATGCACATGAGTCTGAGTGAACTCTGGGAGTTGGTAATGGACAGGGAGGCTTGGCGTGCTGCATGCAGTTCATGGGGTCACAGAGTTGGACACAACTGAGCGACTGAACTGTACTGAATTGAACTTAAATATGATACTGCTTACCCTCTGTAGGATACAAGTGTGGAGAAAAGTCAGCAGGTATTCTATTTGCACCTCTTTGAATAAATTGAGCTTTTGCTCAAAATGAAATATGGGCCTCTAACCTGTGAATTTTGCAAGGAAGAAAAACTCATATATTCACTGCCAGGGGTTGCAGTGTCCAGGACATCATTCTGTATATTCTTGGAAAAAAAAAGAGGGGGGCGAATGTTTGTTCAAATGTAATAAAAAATATAACACAACTCTAGAGTATTATACATGAACAAAATAATTAATGTTAAAGACAGCATGTTTTAAGAGGAAAGTTTGCCTATTTTTGCCTTTCTCTGTGGTCTCTGACAGAGGCAGGAGAAGGTGATGGGTTTCTTCTCATTATAAAGGACCCCCAAGTGCAGTACTTTGGCTGGATCACTGGAGCCAGCTCCTCTTTTCCTGGCAGCCAACTCAACAACTGTCCTCTGGAGCCCTCTGTCCTCTGAAATAGGCTTTCTGTCACCCTGTCTCCTGTGTGTGAAATCTAAGGTGACTGTTTTGGTTTTCTGAGTTTCAGGCCAGAGCTGAGTCTTGAAAATGACACTTTCTTCTGGAAAGACTAAGTTGGAGGCTGGAAAAAAAATTAGAGAATTCTAAGCAGAAACAGTGACAGATTTTATTTTCTTGGGCTCCAAAGTCACTGAGGACATTGACTGAAGCCATGAAATTAAAAGATTCTTCCTCATTGAAAGAAAAGCTATGAAAAACCTAGACAACATATTAAAAAACAGAGACATCACTTTGCTGACAAAGGTGCATCTAGTCAAAGCTATGATTTTTCCAGGAGTCATGTATAGATGTGAGAGTTGGACCAGAAAGAAGGCTGAGCATGAAACAATTGATGTTTTTGAACTGTGGTGCTGGAGAAAACTCTTGAGAGTCACTTGGACAGCAAGGGGATCAAATCAGTAAATTCTAAAGGAAATCAACGCTGAATATTCATTTGGAAGAACTGATGCTGGGAAAGACTGAAGGCAGAAGGAGAAGGGGATTACAGAGTATGAGATGGTTGGATGGCATCACCGACTCAGTGGACATGAGTTTGGGCAAATTCTGGGAGATAATGAAGGACAAGGAAGCCTGGTGTGCTCTGTTCAAAGGGTCACAAAGAATTGAACATGACTTAGCAACTGCACAACAACCTTAAGGCAGCTAGGGGAACACAAAATTGACTCCAATAGGAAAGAGCTGGAGAGACTGTAATTTAAAGTGGATGAATGCCATAAAGTTTATCTTCTTTACCATTTGTCCTTTGCCTACAGTTGTGATTAGAATAAAGATTTAGTGTATTTTTATCGGCCATCATGTAGAAATTCCTTTAGGTCTGAGTAGTTGAGATTTAAAAAAGAGTCTTCTGTGTATTTAGCCAGCAGCCTGTCATTACATAAGATACGCCAGACCTTTTCTCCCCAGGCCTCAAAATGCATGTTCTTTTGTGAGTGAAAAACCCACTTCAACATAAAGAAAACACAAAATGAAACCATATAGATTACATGCTCTCAGAGCTTGGAGAGGAAAAAACAGATATTTTATCTTTTCAGAGGAGGAAATTGGAAAGTCATTCAAACAAGTGAAAGTTGAGTGGCATTTGAAACTGTAAGTGCTTAATAAGGATGTAAGAAAGAGAGGGAGCTTCCAGATAAAGGGAACAAAACCTCCTCACACTGATGGTCAAGTAAAGAGACAGTTGGACAAAGGTCGTGGTGAGTCCAGAGACACGGAGAGGTTCAGTGCAGCTGAGTGCAGCCGCTCTGAGGGCTGGATGAAGTCCGGGAGTGAAGCAATTTCTAGGTGTTGAACTGTGTTCTCTAGATGGCAGAGGTATCTGGAGGAATGGATGTAAGCTGTTACTGGAGAAACTGAAATTTCCCAGATATTGTACAGCAGAAAAAATATTCATATAATTAGAACATCTCAGAGCAACAAGGGTGAGTCTGCATCCCAGCCTTTGAGTTGGAGAGAAACACTGGGGTATGTTTGAGGAACCCCTTTTCTTTTCATTGAGTATGTTTGACAGATGGCATTAAGTATGTTTAAGATGTACAGCATGTTGATTTGGTACTTTTATATTGTGATATGTTTGCTATTGGGCTTCCCTCATAGCTCAGTGGGTAGAGAATCTGCCTGCGATGCAGGAGACCCTGGTTCGATTCCTGGGACGGGAAGATCCACTGGAGAAGGGATAGGCTACCCACTCCAGTACTCTGGCCTGGAGAATGCCATGGGCTGTATAGACTATGATGTTGCAAGTAGTCGGGCATGATGGAGCAACTTTCACTCACTCACTCATGATTGCTATCGTAACCATAGTACTGCTACCATGTCACATAATTATAGTTTCTTTTTTGTTTTCAGAATAACTAAGATCTAATCTCTTAGCAAGTTTAAGGGTTATAAAACAACATTGTTGCTCATATTCACTACACTGTCTGTTAGATTCCCTTTCTACAATGTGCACCATCAGTGCCTGAATTACCTTTGTATCTTCACTCTTCCTTCTCTCCCTCTCCCTATCTCTGTCACTGTCTCTCTCCATCTCTATCAAGAGAAAGAGCCTTTAAAGGCGGGCCCAGCTTTGCAGGCATGGCCGCTGACACTGTGCCCTTCTTGGCATAGTCCTGCCTGATAGTCTTGTGGTAATTTTGATCATTTAAATGTGAATTCTCTGTTCAGTACAACTTTTACAAAACACAAGAGCTGCAGGTATCATAGAATAGAGGCTATGGATGCAGACCCTGGAGTTGTCTGAAAAAAGCACAGCCTGGAAGTTGAGAATTGAATCTCGTTTGGCAGACATACCGAGGACTCAAGTCTGGGAGACAGCCTCTCAAATCACTCTGAGGGAGCATTCCCAGGAGGTAAGGGAGGAGCCATTATATACAGGAGTTTTTGGGAAAAAAAAAAAGTAGAAATCAGGTAGTCAGAACATCAAAATTTACTGTTAACTAAAGAAGAACACAGTTTCCCAGGTGGCATTAGTGGTAAAAATCTGCCTGCTGTTGCAGGAGATGCAGGTTCAATCCCTGGGTTAGGAAGATCCATTGGATACGAAAGTGGCAACCCACTCCAATATTCTTGCCTGGAGAATCCCATGGACAGAGCAGCCTGGTGGGCTACAGTCCATGGGATCACAAAGAGTCAGACATGACTGAACATAAAGAAAAACAGACTTCTCAAGTTAATGAATTTAGCACTTTTCCATATATGGGAAGATGCAAGAGTCTGGGCTCATTAGCGGAGAAGGCAATGGCACCCCACTCCAGTACTCTTGCCTGGAAAATCTCATGGGTGGAGGAGCCTGGTAGACTGCAGTCCATGGGGTCGCAAAGAGTCGGACACAACTGAAGTGACTTAGCAGCAGGGCTCATTAAAATCATTCCTTCGATAGCGACCTTAACTGAAAGTAGGATCCTGTTTTCCTCCATCCTGAATTACCCTTAGGTTGCACAGTCCTGGCGGCTGCAGTGGCTGATGGCTTGATGGCCACAGCATCTGTTTATTGGTATGGTAGGTGATGATCTTCAGCTTCGTACACAGATTCAATGAGAAAAGGATACACCAGCCCATCTCTGGCTGGCAAGCCCTTTAGAGGCTCAGGTAACCTGTTAGAATCATTGTTTTGGTTTATGACATGTTAAAAATAATGAAGGCATTTCATTTGTGTTTAATTCTAGGAGACATACAAGGCAAACAAAGGTGATGGGATTATATCCTAGCTAGATAAAAGAAAATAACTTCATCCTTTGACATTGAAAACAAATTGAGCAGAGGGAGCACCTGCTGCATTTCTGTTATTGGGAACATCCATAGTGCTCTAAGGGGAGGTGAGTGCATAGATCCACCTCTTCAGTAGAGGTTCATTCTCTTCTCTCTTTCTCTCTTATGTCTTCTTTATACGTGAAGATCTCTTTGTGTAAACTTTTCCTTTGCTTTGGCAGCTATGGAACAACTTTCTATATTGGAAAATATTAAAACTCATTTTAGTAAATTTGAAGACCTTAGAAATCATAAACAGACACCACCCAGGTTCTGTAGATGAACTGTCTACCATAAATGCACCATGGACTAGATCAGGATTTTACATCACAGGTAGGTGGGGCCAGAATGTTATTTTCTGCTGGGTTTTGGTTTGTTTCTATCTCTCTCTACTCTTAGTTTTGACTTTGTGCTGTGTGTGTGTTTAAGATTTTATTTTTTATTTGGCTGTGCCTGGTCTTAGTTGCAGCATGTGGGATCTTTAGTTGCAGGATACAGCTCTTAGCTTTGATATTCAGGGGCTCTAGTTTCCTGACCAGGGATGGAACCCGGGCCCCCTAGATTGAGAATGCAGAGTCTTAGCCACTGGACCACCACGGAAATTCTTGTGCTGCCTTTGACCCTGATTTCAGTTACATATATTGAGGTAACCTGGGCTCTTCCAGGCCCTGTGGAGGTGGACTCGTGGGGGATAGCATGGTATCCGATAGTCCTTTAGTGCTGGAAAACTCTGATGTTTTGGAAACTCGTGTATAAAATTGAGATGGCAAATGACTTCCTGAAACTGGCTGATAACCTTTGGAAAATAAGCTCAGTGAACAGTATATATTATAATGTATATTTAAAGAAATCTGACCTTTTTTAGTTCACATCTTCCCCTTTCTCTCTTTTTTTCTCTCCTTGCCCTCCATGGAAGGTACAGTTATGTATCTGAGACATCACTTAGTGTGAGCATTATTTGGCTTGGTTGGCAGAATATTTGACAAGGCATCCTGGCATATGAATTTTTTATTTTAAATACTCGTTTCAATGTATAAATTAGAAGTAAAAATATGATGTAGTAAACTCTTACAAATTAATTGCTGTGCTGTCATTTAAAGTGGGCCATTTCCTAAACTGGTCTGTTTGACTTTTTCATACAGATGGCCTTTTATATTATTTAATGTTATCTTTTCTTAAGCAATGAAATTTGAAGAGAGTAGATGTAACAATAAGACTAGAGAAGAGCAATGTTGGGACAAAAATGGGACAAAATAGCAAATGTAACAAAATAAAGTGAAAACCAGAATACAGGGTTTTATTATGGGGGAAAGTGTGTCCTGATGCAGAAAACACCAAGGGGTTCATGAAATTAAGTGTGTAACATACACACAATGGACTATTACTCAGCTTTAAAAAGGAACATATTTGAGTCTGTTCTAATGAGTGGATGAACCTAGAGCCTATTATACAGAGTGAACTAACTCAGAAAGAGAAAGACAAATATCATATATCAACACATATATGGACTCTAGAAAGATGGTACTGACGATCCTACATGCAGGGCAGCAAAGGAGGCACAGCCGTAAAGAATAGACTTTTGGACTCAGTGGGAGAAGGAGAGGGTGGGATGATTTGAGAGAGTAGCGCTGAAACATATACATTACCATGTAAAAGACAGATAGCCGGTGGGAGTTTGTATGATGCAGGGGACCCAAAGTCGATGCTCTGTGACAATCTAGAGGGGTGTGGGTGGGGAGGGAAATGGGAGGGTGATCGGGGGATTCAGGAGATAGGGGACACGTGTATGCATATGGCCAGTTCATGTTGATGTATGGCAAAAACCATTCCAATGTTATAAAGAAAGTGTCCTCCAATATTATAAAGAAAGTGTCCTCCAATTAAAATTAAGGGCTTCCGTGGTGGCTCAGAGGTTAAAGCGTCTGCCTAGAATGCGGGAGACCTGTGTTCGATCCATGGGTTGGGAAGAGCCCCCGGAGAAGGAAATGGCAACCCACTCCAGTACTCTTGTCTGGAGAATCCCACGGAGGGAGGAGCCTGGTAGGCTACAGTCCATGGGGTCGCAAAGAGTCAGACACGACTGAGCGACTTTACTACTACTACTACTAATTAAAATTAAAAAGAAAAAAAAGTGTGCATCTCCTGAATTAATAGACAAAACCTTGGCAACAATATATTATAGTTGCCTATATTGAGATTCTTTTCATAGGGCTTCAAAGATTTTTCACATGGACCACTAAACTTTGTGCGGGCTTTTTGGTATCGGAAGAATGGAGATGAATTAGAAAGCGTTCATGAGCAGAGAGACGGAGAAGAGCCTCTGGAGTTTACACATTAGGAAACATAATTGACTGAAAATATGGTTTAACTCATCGCTGCAGTGAAACAGGGCCTCTAAGAATGTGACAACCCAGGCCCATGGTATTTTATGAGTGTGTTAGGAGCCCTGTGGGATGGACAGGCTTCCCCACCTTATGGACAGAGGGGTCCTGCCGAGACAGCAGTGATGTGTGTTGGCCTTCAGGCTTCTGTGAGAGTGACTGGCGTCGTTCAGGCTAGATTCTCAGCCTTATAGAAGGGGCAGTTTCTTGAGGATGTCATGCACAGGGGCAGTTTCTTGAGGATGTCATGCACAGGAAATTCCTCTAACTAGGAATGGCGATGCCGTGGAGCACAGGAGACTCTTTATGTTAGTGGATCCACCCTGGATTGGCCAGGGTATCTCTCCAAAAGTGTCATGTTCCCCAGCGAAGGAAGTTAGAAATCTGAGGTTATATTGTGGTGGCCAGGGAGCTGCAGTAACTCAGGTCATCTTTTTTTTTTTGAGATTAATTTATTCCTGGCTGGCCCGAGTCTTTGTCGCCACTCAGGCTTCTCTGCCGTCGCAGCGAGCAGGGGCTGCTCTCTAGTTGCGGGTCGAGGGCTTCTCGCTGTGGTTGCTTCTCTTGCTGCAGGGCACGGGTTCTAGGGTGTGTGGGCTCTAGAGCACAAGCTCAGTAGCTGTGGTGCACAGCCGGAGTTGCTCTGCGGCATTTGGGATCTTCCCGGATCAGGGATCGAATCCGTGTCTCCTGCATTGGCAGGAAGATTCTTTACCGCAGAGCCCCCAGGGACCCCTCATGTCATCATTTTAATACCGTCTTGCAATTCAGTGACTCAGAAGCCAGGCTGTAATTCCCCTCAGGGACTGTGATGAAGGTGGCAGAGACTTGCAACCCCCCAGCACAGAGCATAAAGGGCTGTTGTATCCGCAGTCACAGTGACAGACATGGGAGGGGTGTGAGTTACAACCAATGTGGAGGACATTGAAATACAGAAGCACAGTGAGGGTGACGTTGGTTATGACACAGGGCATCTCAGTAGTGTTTGTTCACTTCAGTTCAGTCGCTCAGTCATGCCTGACTCTTTGCAACCCCATGAACAGCAGCACACCAGGCCGCCCAGTCCATCACCAACTCCTGGAATCTACCCAACATGTCCATTGAGTTGGTGATGCCATCCAACCATCTCATCCTCTGTCATCCCCTTCTCCTCCTGCTCTCAATCCTTCCAAGCATCAGGGTCTTTTCAAATAAGTCAGCTCTTTGCATCAGGTGGCAAGTGTTGGAGTTTCAGCTTCAACATCAGTGCTTCCAGTGAATACCCAGGACTGATCTCCTTTAGGATGGACTGGATCCAACATCTTTGCAGTCCAAGGGACTCTCAAGAGTCTTCTCCAACACCACAGTTCCATCTCTGTCTATTCTAGAGCCAGGGGAATTTGGAAGCAAATGTATCAGTGGTGCAAACTACTCTCCTTTCAAAACTTAAGACCTGTTAGTCTTGTCATGGGTGGGACTGGAAGCTACTACCCTTTTGGGTGTTAAGAAGAATGACACAGAAACTTTTGGAAAAGTTAACTGATCAGTAAGTCAGGAATAACACTGTCTGACCTTGGTGGGGACCCAGGATGAAAACTCAGTTTGGTGCCTCTTACATCTAAATACGTCTGAAGCAGGACTTTAGTCTTCCAGGAGACAGTTTTGGCAAATCTCTAAGGGATTATAAGGAATAATGACAAAGGACTCCTGTACCAGATACACAGTATAGTGAGCAGGAGGTGATCACAGAAGCACGTGTTGGTCGGCAGTGGGGTGTGTTTAAGGACCTTAGGATCAGATCTGTGGTTCCTATCTCTAGATATTTTCACTGTTCAATCTCATTTCATTTTCTGAAATGCATTCGTCATATTCTTGTAGAAAAGCTACAGAGCAATGTTGGTTATTTTTATAATTCTACCTTAAAAAATAATGTATTTATTTTAATTGGAGGATAATTACACTGTGATGGTTTTTGTCATACATCAACATGAATCAGCCTCAGGTATACATGAGTCCCCCGATCCTACCTCTCTCCTACAGTTCTACCTCTTAATGTCAGTGTGTATGTTTGCTTTTGAACTGTGGTATTGGAGAAGACTCTTGAGAGTCCCTTGGACTACAAGGAGATCCAACCAGTCTGTCCTAAAGGAGATCAGTGCTGGGTATTCATTGGAAGGACTGATGCTGAAGCTGAAACTCCAATACTTTGGCTACCTCATGTGAAGAGTTGACTCCTTGGAAAATTCTGATGCGGGGAGGGATTCGGGGCAGGAGGAGAAGGGGACAACAGAGGATGAGATGGTTGGATGGCATCACCAACTCAATGGACATGAGTTTGGGTAAACTCCGGGAGTTGGTGATGGGCAGGGAGACCTGGTGTGCTGTGATTCATGGGGTCGCAAAGAGTCAGACACGACTGAGCTACTGAACTGAACTGAACTGATGTTTGCATTATGTCATATGTAGAGAGGTGATTGACATGTTTTACTATACAGAATAGTGTTATTACAGACTTTATTTTCATGTATAGCTCCAAATTATAGTGCGCTTTTTTGTATGTGTGGATCTGTGGTTATAAACAGTGATGATCTTTACACGGGTTGAATCATGATGCAACTAACTGAAATATAGGTTTTGTCTGTCCACAACCAGGCAGACCAAGGATGTAGAAATTGTTGCTGCTGGATCTAGGGATTTCATTTATGCTATTAAGTGTGTATCACTACTATCTCCTACACACCAACAAAGAGAAAATACATGCTATTCCTGCAAGTAAAGCAGCAGCTGGGCACTCATAGTCAGGAAAAAAGTTTTAGAAGCTAAGGCAGGGGAGTATGGCAGGAACAGAATAGTTGGTCATTTCAGAAACAAGAAAAAGGAGGGATGGGAGCATGAAGGTTATATATTAATACTTTAAATACCTTTTCCCTGAAGCAGAACATATAAAAGGGGATGATGAGAAGATGAAACTTGGCTCTTCACAGTTCTGCTGATAGGAGTAAAGGATTTTGTTGACTGGTGCGAGGCTTAAGGAACACTTATTGGTTCTTGTGCTTTCTGTGGAGAACTTCTCTGAAACCTATTTTGAAATCTAAAAAACATTTTATGAGAAAAATAAGGAAAAATGTCAAGGTCTTCAGCAACATGGCTTGAAAGATACTGGCTTATAAATAATATTACAGAGGGAGTATTTGCAAGGTTGAAAATAGATTATTATTAAGTTATCCTAATGGATAACAGGAGAAATTGAAGTCATTATAAAACAATATATTTAAAGACGATTCAGGGTTTCAGCTGACCTTAGCAAGGCAGTTGCAAACAGCTTCAGAGATAATCTTTCTATATGTTTCTTGGAGGGGAGGTGAGTTATGAGGGAACATTCATCTTTGACTGAAAAAGGATTCATTCTTGGCAGTGAACCAGCATCTTAAATCAAAGAAAACGAGATCATGCTGGGGAAAAAGAGCTATGTTCCCCAGAGGGCACTGCAACTTTATCTTCATCGTCTTATTGATTTCACCAAGAAAGATAAAGAAAACACCTTATCAGCAGTCGATCTGGGGCGATGGAAATCTGGACCTTTATTATATAATTTTCTATACTTATATATAACTGCAAAATTTAAAAAACAAAATGTATAGTTAATTAAAACAGAATCATGATATAAGAATCTCTTACATTTTACACCTACACTTGGTGCATGTATGAGTATAAAAGTGTCAGAATTGGACTTCCCTGGCAGTCCAGTGCAGGAGATGCAGGTTCGATTCCTGCTTGGGGAACTGAGACCCCATGTGCTGCACAGAGCGGCCAGAAAAAAAAAGACAACGTGCAAATGAAAGCCATAGATAAGGAGGCACCATCCCATGTTTTATCATGTTTTCTGCCACCTGAAATGATCACTATACACTCACAGGTTCTATTTTTCCTGAGTGAGCCTTATACTTAGCCGAGCACTTGATAATGAAACAGAAGAGAGCTGATAGTGCTCTTGGACCACGTCCTGCGTGCTGGGCCATGTGTCACCTGGGCCAGGACAGGTGGGAGGCAGATGGCTTGGTGGGTCTAGGTGGCTGGCTGGAGCAGCTTGCCTTCGGAGTCTGGCTTGGCTCCCAGCTGGCTGTGTGTTGAGACGGTTACTTCCTGTTCTGCACCCCAATTCCTCATCAGTGCCGTGTGGAGGGAAAAAGAGTGGCTGCCTTTTAAATTCTGAAGCTGAAATCACTGTGAAGAGGAAAGGTGTTAATACGTGTTTAGTACAAAGGGAAGGGGGTCTGACTCATTATAATCGTTCAGTAAATACAATCATTATATAGTAGAGGTTCCTGTTCTCAAGGCATCTAACATCTCCTGTGTTTCACAGTCCTTTGTACATGGAAACCTTTTACACAGAAAAGACCCTACATTCTTTAAACTATAATATCTCAGGAGGAAATTTCTACTAGATCAGCTCCTTTGAGAAACTCAGCATCTTGGTTAAAAATGAAAATGGAAAAAAAAAATTTTTTTTTTAACAAGAGCTCAAGATCATAAGGAAATTAATGACATTAAAGAGCATTAAGAAACATACTTATCTGATACATGGCAGAAAGTATTAACATCATGGACTGGGAAAAGGACTAAGCTAATGGAATGAATATTAATTAGACATTTAAAGAGCTTTCTACTATTCAGAACATTTGTCCATGAGAAAGAACAGTCTGTGTTTCTTTTTAATGTCATTTGAAAGAAGGGAAGGAATAAACATGTTTGAATGAAGAAGAGAGAAATGACATTTGAGCTGGTTTTGATTTAAGGGGGGAAATTGAAAAAAAATTCTTTAAACCAAATCAGCAACCAGTTCCGTCCCTCTACATGACATACACATAGTGGTGAAGCCCTGCCGTTCCTCTTGGACGTGGTCTACCCTGGGATAAATTACCTAACGAATACATCCCCCCACCCCTCCACCCCCTGCTTTTTTTTTTTTTAACTTGCAAAGATAGTACAGTCTTGAAATAATATCAGTCACTCCATTCATCAGGCTTCTGATGTCCTTCTATGGATGTCAGACTTCAGTGCCTGGGGAAGGTCAAGAGCTGAGCTGAGACTAGAGGCAGGCTCAGCGTGAAGGCACCACGAGTCTAGTGAAGGCCAGGGAAGCACATCCATTCACAAAGGGGATCCAGCCACTTCCGCCAGTATGCAGGCTATTTCCAGAAAGTGGGGTTTTTATTTGAAATTTTGTAATTTCATTTTATTACTTCTAATTTTTTGAAGTATGGTTGATTTACAATGTTGTATTACTTTGTGCTATACAGCAAAGTGAATCAGTTATGCTTATACCTACGCCTTTTTAGATTCTGTTCCCATATAGAGCACTGTGTAGAGTTCCTTGTGCTATAGTAGGTTCTTATAAATTATCTATTTTATATCCTGTAGTGTGTATGTGCCGGAGAAGGCAATGGCACCCCACTCCAGTACTCTTGCCTGGAAAATCCCATGGATGGAGGAGCCTGGTGGGCTGCAGTCCTTGGGGTCGCTAAGAGTCTGACATGACTGAGCGACTTCACTTTCACTTTTCACTTTCATGCATTGGAGAAGGAAATGGCAACCCATTCCAGTGTTTTTGCCTGGAGAATCCCAGGGACAGGGGAGCCTGGTGGCTACCTTCTATGGGGTCGCACAGAGTCAGACAAGACTGAAGCGAATTAGCATGCATGCATACATGCGTTGGAGAAGGAAATGGCAACCCACTCCAGTATTCTTGCCTGGAGAATCCCAGGGTCAGAGGAGCCTGTTGGGCTACCGTCTGTGGGGTCGCAGAGAGTTGGACTCGAATGGAGTGACTTAGCAGCAGCAGTATGTATATGTCAGCTCCAAATGTTCTAGAAATTGGGATTTTTATTTGAAATCTCATGATTTTAAAGCCTTACTCCAAAAAAAAAAAAAAAAAAAAAANACCGTCTGTGGGGTCGCAGAGAGTTGGACTCGAATGGAGTGACTTAGCAGCAGCAGTATGTATATGTCAGCTCCAAATGTTCTAGAAATTGGGATTTTTATTTGAAATCTCATGATTTTAAAGCCTTACTCAAAAAAAAAAAAAAAAAAAAAAAAAAGCTAAACATCACTTTGCCTGACTGTTGATTTTTTTAAACAACTGCCCCAGTATAACATGGCTACATGACTCTGGTTTTTCAGTTATGACATGGGATGTAAAAAAGACTGTCCATATATATCACTTTGCAGACAAACTGGGTGGCTGACTGTTTCCTGACTATGCTCAGTGCTGTCCTATATCTGCAGCTTTTCTTGTATTACCAAAGGTTTCTCTACATCTGTTGTCTGACAGTCGAAATTCCAGTTTGCACAGACACCAAGATCACCTGAAACTTGATGC
Source organism: Oreotragus oreotragus (assembly GCA_006410675.1). Classification (NCBI taxonomy): domain Eukaryota; kingdom Metazoa; phylum Chordata; class Mammalia; order Artiodactyla; family Bovidae; genus Oreotragus; species Oreotragus oreotragus. The sequence goes on along the minus strand of SJYX01023887.1, from coordinate 5,247 downwards.
AGTTACTTTCAATTGGAAGCAACATTTCCAACCCAAATTTTAGAGCATTTTTTAATGTCTCTTATGATATTCTAGAAATGTCTACCTTGTGCTTTAAGTATTTGCATACAGGCTTTAGGGGCATATTCTAGCCAATTTTGTATGAGCAAAAATAATGCTCATGTAGTGCATGCTACAAAATTGTAACCACTGTTTTGGTGTATTTTCTTCCATTCTTCTCAAAGAAAATATGGCAAAGTAATTTATTAGACTCTAAGGTGGGAATAGCAAAGTAGCTATGCACCAGCAGAGGGAGAAGATAAAAGCTTACTGAATCATTCCCATTCCTTTAAGAGCATTAAGGATTTTCATTGTTGTTTAATCCTTGCTATTTTGATAGAGAAAATACAGTATCTTGATATTTTGAAAATTTTAAAAGAAAAGATGTTCTATTTATTCAGGTTTAACCTATATCTGGGCAACAGGCTGAGGATGTATTTATAATAGGTCATATGATAATAATAGTAATATCAAATGTGTGTACCAACTGTTATTCTAAGCACTGTATAAATTTTAATTCATTTAATCCTTAGGAAAGCCAGTGGTGGATAGACTATTATGATTCTGATGTTATAGAAGATGAAACTGAGAAAATTAAATGTTAGGTAGTTGGCCTATAATCACAAAGCTACTAAGAGGCACAGACAGAATGAAAACCGTCTCCTAACTTTTTGTTGCTGCTGTTGTTTAGTTACTAAGTTGTGTTGGACTCTGCGCGACCCCTTTGACTAAAGCCTGCCAGGCTCCTTTGTCCATGGGATTCTCCAGGCAAGAACAATGGAATGGATTGCCATTTCCTCCCACAAGGGATTTTTCTGACCAGGGATCAAACCTCTGTCTCCCAGTTGACTGTCGAATTCCTTACCATTGTGCCACCTGGGAAGCCCTGTTTCGTTTTAAAAGCTCTGACTCAGCACCTCCCAAAACAGTTCTTCCAAAATCTGTACTGTTTGTGGATACAACTTTTTCAGCAGTGGCCTTCTTATCACATTTAGACACAGGTAGGACTTTAAAAAGCTCAGAATATCAGTGGCAATGCCTTTCCAGCTTAGAAAGTTGAGTTTAAAATTTCCTTTGAAGCATTTTACCAGGCAGACAGTTGTTATTTTGAAGATTAATAATTTTTGAAAATAATTTGAGTTTTGGAATTTTGATGGTTTGGGGGTACCTTGGAACCATAGTCAGTGTGGTATTTCATTGATTTTTTTGTTCTCCCGTCACAGTAGATCTGAGCCCAAACACCTTCCAAGAATAAAGTTATATAAAGGAGATTTTTACTTACTGAAAAATGTTTTACTTACTGAAAAATGCATCTAATGTGTTCACTGAACATTAGATACATAAGATGGATGAAGAAGTAGACAGTTCAGCAATATCTTAAAGCCAAGATGGCAGGTGTTTCATAGTAACAATTACTGGAGAAAATTATTTTGCTTGTACATACCTAAACTTGCTTGGAGACTTTCATATTTCTGGCTTTGTTTATTGCTTCTTGGAATAAAAATTATTCTGCTATTCTTAACAGATTTGGAAAACTCCTTGTGTTGAATTATTAAACACATTCAGTAAAAACAAGGGGAATGCTGGGGAGACTGGAATATCTCAGGAGTCTTCCTTGTAATTCCTTGGCCCCACCCCTCAATGTGAAAAGAAACAAAAGAAGCCTGGTAAACTGACTCCGAAGAGCTATTCACAAGGCAGCATCTATCTCAGTAATAGTTAATACATTCCATATTTTACCTACTAACTTGTCTGAGAAGTCCTTTCTTCCCGCCAGTGTGTAATCTCTTATGACATGTGGGTCAGTCATANCCAGGGATCAAACCTCTGTCTCCCAGTTGACTGTCGAATTCCTTACCATTGTGCCACCTGGGAAGGCCTGTTTCGCTTTAAAAGCTCTGACTCAGCACCTCCCAAAACAGTTCTTCCAAAATCTGTACTGTTTGTGGATACAACTTTTTCAGCAGTGGCCTTCTTATCACATTTGGACACAGGTAGGACTTTAAAAAGCTCAGAATATCAGTGGCAATGCCTTTCCAGCTTAGAAAGTTGAGTTTAAAATTTCCTTTGAAGCATTTTACCAGGCAGACAGTTGTTATTTTGAAGATTAATAATTTTTGAAAATAATTTGAGTTTTGGAATTTTGATGGTTTGGGGGTACCTTGGAACCATAGTCAGTGTGGTATTTCATTGATTTTTTTGTTCTCCCGTCACAGTAGATCTGAGCCCAAACACCTTCCAAGAATAAAGTTATATAAAGGAGATTTTTACTTACTGAAAAATGTTTTACTTACTGAAAAATGCATCTAATGTGTTCACTGAACATTAGATACATAAGATGGATGAAGAAGTAGACAGTTCAGCAATATCTTAAAGCCAAGATGGCAGGTGTTTCATAGTAACAATTACTGGAGAAAATTATTTTGCTTGTACATACCTAAACTTGCTTGGAGACTTTCATATTTCTGGCTTTGTTTATTGCTTCTTGGAATAAAAATTATTCTGCTATTCTTAACAGATTTGGAAAACTCCTTGTGTTGAATTATTAAACACATTCAGTAAAAACAAGGGGAATGCTGGGGAGACTGGAATATCTCAGGAGTCTTCCTTGTAATTCCTTGGCCCCACCCCTCAATGTGAAAAGAAACAAAAGAAGCCTGGTAAACTGACTCCGAAGAGCTATTCACAAGGCAGCATCTATCTCAGTAATAGTTAATACATTCCATATTTTACCTACTAANATTCAGTAAAAACAAGGGGAATGCTGGGGAGACTGGAATATCTCAGGAGTCTTCCTTGTAATTCCTTGGCCCCACCCCTCAATGTGAAAAGAAACAAAAGAAGCCTGGTAAACTGACTCCGAAGAGCTATTCACAAGGCAGCATCTGTCTCAGTAATATTAATACATTCCATATTTTACCTACTAACTTGTCTGAGAAGTCCTTTCTTCCCGCCAGTGTGTAATCTCTTATGACATGTGGGTCAGTCATACTCCTCCTTTGTATTCTAGCATCTTGTCTTTTATTACCATATGCTCCAGCAGCACACCCCCCTCTTTACCCCGCCAGGACATCTTTCCCGTCTACATGTCTGGTGAGTGACAGTCTTTCCCATTTAATGTTGTTCAGGGAGGGACGTCTCTTTCCAGCATGCATTCAGTTTGTGACATTTTTCTGTCCGTGGGGCATCTACATTTCAACTATATTTCCCCAGAATGGATTACTCTTATTGTGAATGTTTTGAACTTTTGTTTGGCAAAACAAAAGTTCCAATGTTGTGTTGCTGCTATAATGTTTGTTTTGTTACTATAAGATTTATCACTTTATTTTGATAAAGATAAAGGATAAGATATTTTGATAAAGATAAATGATAATATTTATCTGAATGTTGTGTTGGGATGCCAGATAAAAATTCCCTTTGCCCATCTTGGGGGCGGGGCCTGCTGGAGGAGATTGGCTGGGGAGGTGGGGTATCTCCTTTTTACATTAGGTAGAGATTTTGTTGCAGGAAGGAGTAGCCCTTCCAGGGCCTAAGAGTGGGCCCTCAGAAATTTAACACTTGGAAATGAGTTGTCCAAGGAGACACATGACAAAGCAAGAGTGCAAGGGAAGCCCTTTTGTTGAGAAGGGGTGCCTGTCTGGAGAGCAGCAGGGTAAGGGAACCAGGGGGACTGCTCTGCCATGTGGCTGGCTGTCTCTGGTTTTATGGTAATAAGGTTAGTTTCCAGGTTGTTTCTGGCCAGTCCTTCTGACTCTGGGTCCGTCTGGTGGCCTGCTCATTGATCAGCCAAGATGGATTCCAGGGAGGATTCTGGGAAGCTGTTAGGATGTACGAACTGGTGTCTCCTCTCTCCTTTTGAACTTTCCTGAATTATTTCAGTTGGTGGTAGCTTGTTAGTTTTAAGTTCCTTACCAGGACCTACATTTAAGATAACTCATGAAAGTGATTCCTATGGTTTCTGGCCAGGGCAGGCAATTTCAGTCAGTGGTTCCCCTAACAATTTGATGTTACTAAGTGGTAAAGACGATCTGGAGAGACATTGCTGAAGATGGCGGAAGAATAGGACGGGGACACCACTTTCTCCCTCACAGAGTCATCAAAAGAACATCTCAAGGCTGAGCAAACTCCACAAAACAACTTCTGAATGCTTGCAGAGGACATCAGGCACCCAGAAAAACAGAGCATTGACTTCAAAAGCAGGTAGGGGAAAAAATATAAAAGCCGAAAAAAAAAGAGACAAAGGAGGTGGGGAGGGAGCTCTGTCCCCTGAAGGGAAGCCAGTCCCAGGAAAGGAAGCTTAAGAAGAGAGGTTTCCAAATACCAGGAAACACTCTCCCTGCCGTCTGTGGCGAGCCTTGGAAACACAGAGGGCAACATAACAGGAAGGAAAAATGAATAATTAAAACCAACAGATTACAAGCCCAACAGTAACTTTCCCAGCGGAAAAGCAGCACAAACGCCTGCGTCCGCCATTACCCAGTGGGGGCAGGGCAGGGAGGCGCAGGAGGCACGGGCTGCAGTGCTTTTCAGAATCGGGCAGGAGCTTCCCGCCGCGCGGAACCAGAATCAACTAACTGCGGCTAGCAAACCAGACTGTGGGATAGCTTCCACGCGGAAAGTTCAAACATAAGACAACTCCAGGTCCGCACATGAAACAAAGGGCGGAAAAGAACTAGCCGGCTGCAGACCATCCCCTGCCGGCGGCAGGCAGCCAGAGCCGGAAGGGCTGGAAGGGGGCAATTGCAGCCCCGGAGAGACTTTACCTACCAATTGCAAGCAGGCTTCTTTGCTAAGACTGCTGGGGGTTCTGGACAGTCACCACCCGCCTCACAAGAGGTGCCAGCGGTACACCCAGAAAACTGAGTGGCAGATACGGGAAAGGCAAGTTGCAGCTACCGTGCTCGCCAAATACCTGAGCTACTCGGACCTGGGAAGGGCACAAAACGCAGTCACAACAGAACCTGCGCCGCTGAAGGCTACCTGAGCGCCGAACCTGAGTGGCTTAGATCGGGGAAGGGCATGCAGCCTAGGGCTGGCCTCAGACGGTTCCCAGTGGACCAACGTAGAGCCTGAGCGGTTTGTGCACCGCGAGCAGGGTCAGGTCCAGCGGGGCTGAGACACTGCAGGCACACGATAGTGTTATTTGTTTGCAGCATCCATCCCTCCCCACAGCTCAACTGAACAAGTGAGCCTGAGAAAACAAACAAA
>SJYX01023883.1:85919-115862 GCA_006410675.1 Oreotragus oreotragus | reverse complement strand
CCTATATATAGAAAACTATAAAACACTGGTGCAAGAAATCAAAGAGGACACTAATAGATGGAGAAATATACCATGTTCATGGATAGAAATAATAAATATAGTGAAAATGAGTATACTACACAAAGCAATCTTTAGATTCAATGCAATCCCTATCAAGCTACCAATGGTATTTTTCACAGAGCTAGAACAAATAATTTCACAATTGCTAAAGCAATCTTAAGAAAGAAGAATGGAACTGGAGGAATCAACCTACCTGACTTCAGGCTCTACTACAAAGCCACAGTCATCAAGACAGTATGGTACTGGCACAAAGACAGAAATATGGATTAATGGAACAAAATAGAAAGCCCAGAGATAAATCCACGCACCTATGGACACCTTGTCTTTGACAAAGGAGGCAAGAATATACAATGGAGAAATGACAATCTCTTTAACAAGTGGTGCAGGGAAACCTGGTCAACCACTTGTAAAAGAATGAAACTAGAACACTTTCGAATACCATACACAAAAATAAACTCAGAATGGATTAAAGATCTAAACGTAAGACCAGAAACTATAAAACTCCTAGAGGAAAACAGGCAAAACAGTCTCTGACATAAATCACAGCAGGATCCTCTATGACCCACCTCCCAGAGTAATGGAAATAAAAGCAAAAATAAACAAATGGGACCTAATTAAACTTAAAAGCTGCTGCACAGTGGAGGAAACTCTGAGCAAGGTGAAAAGACAGCCTTCAGAATGGGAGAAAATAATAGCAAATGAAACAACTGGCAAAGCATTAATCTCAAAAAGTACAAGCAGCTCCAGCAGCTCAATTTCAAAAAAAAATAAGTGACCTAATCAAAAAATGGGCCAAAAAACTAAATAAATATTTAGTCAAACTAAACCATATTTCTCCAAAGAAGACATGTGGATGGCTAACAAACACATGAAAAGATGCTCAACATCACTCACTATCAGAGAAATGCAAATCAAAAACTACAATGAGGTACCATTTCACACCAGTAAGAAAGGCTGCTATCCAAAAGTCTAATAAGCAATAAACACTGGAAAGAGTGTGGAGAAAAGTGAATCCTCTTACACTCTTGGTGGGAATGTAAACTAGTACAGCCACTATGGAGAACAGTGTGGAGATTCCTAAAAAAATGGAAATAGAACTGCCATATGACCCAGCATACACACTAAGGAAACCAAAATTGAAAGAGACACATGTACCCCAATGTTCATCACAGCACTGCCTACAATAGCCAGGACAAGGAAGCAACCTAGATGTCCATTGGTAGACGAATGGATAAGAAAGCTGTGGTACATATACACAATGGAATATTACTCAGCCATTAAAAATAGTGTATTTGATTCAGTTCTAATGAGGTGGATGAAACTGGAGCCTATTATACAGAGTGAAGTAAGTCAGAAAGGAAAACACCAATACAGTATCAGTTCAGTTCAGTTCAGTTCAGTCACTCAGTCATATCCAACTCTTTTCAACCCCATGAATCACAGCACACCAGGCCTCCCTGTCCATCACCAACTTCTGGAGTTCACTCAGCCTCATGACCATCGAGTTGGTGATGCCATCCAGCCATCTCATCCTCTGTCATCCCCTTCTCCTCCTGCCCCCAATGCCTCCCAGCATAAGGGTCTTTTCCAATGAGTCAACTCTTCGCATAAGGTGGCCAAAGTATTGGAGTTTCAGCTCCAGCATCAGTTCTTCCAATAAACACCCAGGACTGATCTCCTTTAGGATGGACTGGCTGGATCTCCTTGCAGTCCAAGGGACTTTCAAGAGTCTTCTCAAACACCACAGTTCAAAAGCATCAAGTTTTCAGCACTCAGCATTCTTCACAGTCCAACTCTCATATCTATACATGACTACTGGAAAAACCATAGCCTTGACTAGAGAGACCTGTGTTGGCAAAGTAATATCTCTGCTTTTAAATATGCTATCTAGGTTAGTCTTAACTTTCCTTCTAAGGAGTAAGCATCTTTTAATTTCATGGCTGCAATCACCATCTGCAGTGATTTTGGAGCCCCCAACAATAGTCTGACACTGTTTCCACACTTTACCCATCTCTTTGCCATGAAGTTATGGGACCCGGTGCCATGATCTTCATTTTCTGAATGTTGAGCTTTAAGCCAACCTTTCCACTGTCCTCTAATACAGTATAGTAACACATATATATGGAATTTGAAAGAGGTAACAATGACCCTATATGTGAGAGAGCAAAAAAGACACAGATGTATAGAACAGTCTTTTGAACTCTGTGAGAGAAGGCAAGGGTGGGATCGTTTGAGAGGATAGCTTTGAAACATGTATATTATCATATGTGAAGCAGATCACCAGGCCAGATTTGATACATGAGACAGGGTGCCCAGGACTGATGCACTGGGATGACCCTGGAGGATGGGATGGGGAGGGAGGTGGGAGAGGAATTCTGGTTGGGGAACATATTCGCGTCTGTCACTGATTCATATTGATGTTTGGCAATAACCACTACAATACTGTAAAGTAATTAGTCTGCAGTTAAAATAAATTTTTAAAAAATTAAAAAATAAATAAAATAAATTTCCGTGATTCACAACTGAAAAAGAAAAGGAACTGAAGGTGAGGTGGAGGTAGAATCATATTGGTGAAGCCAGATCTTAACCTAGACACCCAGACTTGTCCTCTAGTTTTTATTATATTTCAATGTATTTGTCATTTGTATCTTGTTATATAGGAGGGTGGTCACCAATCTCTCCTTCATGTTCACTGAGGTTAACACACTTTCTAAAATTAAATATGTACAGAAGATTAAAATGTTATTACTCATTTCATGTAATTGAGTAATTAAATGGGACTATTTCCCTTTGGTTTTTGAATAAATTTGTGAATATTGACTGATAGCAGAGAATGGAACAAGGAATTTTGGAATGAAGAAAATTTTGAAAGATTCATGCATCTGACTACTGCAGCATAGATATGGTCTTTGAAAAATATGTGAGGATGAGGAAACCATATAAGACTCCTGGGTGTGTGTGTGTGTGTGTGAGAGAGAGAGAGAGAGAGAGAGAGAGAGAGAGAGAAAGAGAGAGGGAAGGAGAGAGAAAGGATAATGGGAAGATATTTGCTAGTTCTCTGGTTCTCAGCCCAAGCTTCAGTAGATTTCAAATTAAAACTACTTTCCAAGTAAATGAAATTCAATTAAAAAAAAAAAAGCCATTGTGTGCCTAATGTGTAAAGTATTATGACAACTCAAGAAAACAGACAGTCCTAATTTTTTTTTCATGTCTTTATAGTTAGCTCCAATAGGAAGACATATACTGACATATACATTTTCATCTATATAATCATAAAGCCACAGAACTTTCATAACTGAGAGAAACAGACATTAATGACTTTAAATTTCTCAGCCCACAGAAAAAGGAACTGAGTCCAAAAAATGTAAGGTGATTTGCCAAGAGTCACAGAGAAAGCTTTCTGATATTATCTGCCTACCCCAAATAGACTTATCATATAACTGAGAAGAAAATTGAGTGAAAAGGCAGGCCAGAAACATACTATAATTTGCTATTGTTCCACATTGTCTGTGAATAACCAGTTTAATTGTATATGTAACTTGCTGCAGAATCTCTTTGACTCTAGCTGGTCTCTGAGACAGAAGTGAGGACAATTGATTCATCTTTCATAAAGATGAGGTTTTATCAGGCTTCTCTTCCTTCTTAGGATTTCCCTAATTTGCCTAATTTATTGTGAAAGCAAATGAGAAGTCAACCAATCAGTATAATTTTCAAAGTTTTCTTCAGAGTGGATGCTGCATGGTTAGCCAACTGGCAGATGCTAAAGAATTAGGTCATAATCAAGGCCAATTAGTAATCCTTAGTAGTCCCTGATGAACTTTACACACTTGTTGCAGTCAGATAAGGGCCATGTTCTCCATAGCAATTGTTAAGTACCAGCTGCCCATTACAAATGATCTTTGGAACAGCTTTTCATAATCTACCTTAAAATGATTAGGAGGTAACCCAAAGTGAACCTGTGATATTTCAGACAAACTGGCTGGTTAAAATACCTAAAGTCCGGACACATAATTTTCACTATAGAAGTTTATATTACAATTTTCTCCCAAACCCCAGAAACATTTGCTTAGTTCTTTCCTCATTCAGCTCGATTTAGGAATCTTCCCCTTATCAAAGGAATGTGACTCAAAAGCATTCTTGTTATCCAGGAGCACTAATTCACCCCAATCCCACAGATTTCTCTGGAACTCCTTCCTGGTTAAAGGTTGTGGCTCTAAAACCTATTATTCTTTATATTACTTCCTCAGTCTTGTATAGAACATTTTCTAATGTAAAATGAATCCCAGATGAAAGACAAAGAAAGCTGTGAAATTCCCAGCAGAAGTACCTCATCTACTGCACTTTTCTGGTACAATAATCCATGCCTACTCAGTCCTCAGGGTATCAGCTACATGTTCGTTATACAACCATGAAATCTCAGGGTTCACAGTATACATGCATCTTTACTTATATTCTTATTTATATAACTGCATGACTAAATATCCTATTTTGGAGCAAGTTAGAATTTAGGAACTAAAGACTGGATCTTGTAACTTTCTTGTCTGATAATCCATGCCTACTCAGTCCTCAGGGTATCAGCTACATGTTCGTTATACAACCATGAAATCTCAGGGTTCACAGTATACATGCATCTTTACTTATATTCTTATTTATATAACTGCATGACTAAATATCCTATTTTGGAGCAAGTTAGAATTTAGGAACTAAAGACTGGATCTTGCAACTTTCTTGTCTGAATTTAAAATACAAATAATAAAAATTAATCAAATCCCTTCTATTTGAGGCTTGAATGTTATTTTTCATTTATATATAAAAAATAACAGATAATTTGCTATTCATTCTTGCTAAAGTCTATGGCAAAATACCACAGAAAACCATGGAAGGGGGCAAGTGGCTATAGTGAAAGTAAGGTGAGTCACAGAGGAGACAGATCTTGTCTCAAATTCTGGTTCTAGTTTTAATTAGCTTATTGACACAGGGAAAATCAGTTATTTCCTTTAATTTGTCTTCATTTTTAAAATCAGAATGATAGCAACTATTATGTAAGTTCTTTGCCTAGATTAATAAAAGTTTAAGATATGTGAAGCACAGTACCTGTGACATATGGAGGTATGCAGTAATAAATATTAAGTAGTCCTTCTATTTCCAATTTTTAATTTACAAATGGAAACATATTGAACAAAATAATGTCTAGTATGAGCACTAAGCAAGCTGTAGGCACAATTATGCTATTAATACTTGCTGCTGTATTTAGATAAAAGCAACAGGAAAGGATAAGCACTGTTCATTAATGCATTATCAGTTATAAATCAGACTGAACTATATATTCCTGATATCCATATCGTTTTCAGTTTTTCTTCATATTTTGTTTAAGTAAACCATAACAAGAATTAATACTTAAACATATTGATTAAGTTCTACATGAAAAAGATATATACAGGATCAGAATTTTCTCTAGACTCCTATTAGGTAAAAAATAAATAAAAATTGCCTAACTTAGCAACTTTTATGATATCACAACCTTGATCTTTTGCCTTTGAGTATTCATCAGAAACAAGGTAAAGATTTGTCAATTATTCATATGATAAAATCATTATAGATTTCAAAATCCGTTTCTTCTGGGACATTTGTAGAATTCAGTATCCATCAGAGAAACAAAAACTGTTAATAGTTCCAAGTAGTTCATGTAGAAAATCATTAAATATGGGAGAATATGAAGGGCTGCAGAGTGAAGGCCAGAGAAAGCTGACTCAGGAAATCAGAATACGCTGGGGGAAAACCTTGTCTTTGGTCTGCAAAGCCCTTATGCCTGCTGCTGCTTCTTGCAACAAAGGCTTCTTCTTTTCTTCTACTTGCTAGAATTCTCATGAGTATTTTTCACTGGTAAAACTGAATATAGAAACCTGGTTCTTAGAAATTTTGGGATACAGAGTTACTAGGCTTCTAGCCCTGAGATACAGAAGAGAGCATAGATGGAGAATAATTAAGTTATTTAAAGGTAATCTGTTGGAATACTGACAAAAATATCAGGATGTGGTCTACAATCAAACTAAGACGAAGGCTGGAGCATAAGATGGCAGAAAATTATAGGGGCAACATAATGAAACTCTTTAAGCATCCCTAGAAGTATTGGGTTTTTTAAAGGGATGATCCTAGAAGAAACATATTATTATATATAGAGAATAAAGTTTTAAGATACAGTTAACAAGTGGAAAAAGAACTGATGTCAAATGCTTACTTGTAGAATACCATTTCAAAATATATTCAATATATGGTAGTGAATACTTGTGAAAATGATTGTAAGCCTTTTTCTTTCTATATTTTTGATATTGATTTATAGTAATATAGAATAGATTCTTTTAACTTTATCTTTTCCTCCTCTTCTAGAATTCAATGCATGCAGTCACACAAACACATGCTGAAAGCACATAAGCACACACCCACAAACAACCAGACTTGATTATGTTTTTATATGCAGAAGACAGAAGCAGATGGTAGAAACTGTGAATTCCTAGCAACAGACTTTGAGACCACAATATTATTCTAGCAAAACAACAAAACATACTGCTCATGTAAACTGATCAATGTACAATTCATTAAGAAGTCCAAATATTTCTAGCAATTTGTAAAGAATTAAATCAGTGTTGATCTAGACAAAGTTAATAATCTATTTTGCTTGAGTCTCCACCCTCAGATCATTTTAGTTTTCCAGAGAAGACAAAGAGAAATAAATATAATTTAATTTTCTTTGTCAAGGAAAATCACTCAAAAAAGACAAAAAGGAAATAGCTTCCTTCTTTTTCCGAAACAGAGAACAGAGCATGGTACTGCAGCTTATGTAACATGAGGACAATTTTAAAAACAAAATAAATCAAACAAGTAAGTGCCTTCTTACCATTCAGAATGGTGCCTTGATATAGATATTTTATATTTGGAAAGCATAGGATTTCAGCCTATTATTGCACACACTCACACATACACACAGAGTAAGATGCACCGTTACTATACAGGGAAACAATAAACAATAAGCCCCCAGAATAGTGCAGGAAATAAAATACCCAAAGAACTGAGATATTAAGGGAGAAATTGATATCACTATGGCATTTGATTTATAATATCAGAGTTTATAATATCAGCAACCTCAGGCAGCTATAAATAAATAATAAACTATCAGATTGTCATTATCTTCAAGATCCAATAGGGATAAAGCTTAGCATATTGGTCAGAGATGCTAATTCAATGAATGGCCAGTGTTCACAAGCTGTGCATGAAAAAGAAAATCTTAGGTCATGAAAGGATTCCCAGGGGTCATTTTCCTTCTACTGGTAAGATTTCCATTAATGCCTTAAGAGCTTTGTTTTTATATTCTGCCTAAATTTAATGTATTTGGCTAGGATGAGTAGATGTTAATTTTTGGAAAACACCTTTTATAAACCCTTATCTAAATTCCAATAATTTTTATTTATCGGCTTTTGAAAAACAAGGTACAACTACGATCACAGAACACCATCTAATAATTCTGGCCTAGAGTAGGATCTTCTGTATAGGGTTATCTTTTTTTTTTTCTCTCTATTCTTGAAGATCTAGATTCACTTAGAATGTCAAAAATCAGCTGAGTGTCATTATTTATGATCAGTTTAAGAATAGTTGTTTTTAATAAAAATTGTTGCTTACACTACCAAATGGGGCTTCCTTCGTGGCTCAGGGTTAAAAAATCTACCTGTCAATACCAGAAATGCAGATTCAATCCCTGAGCTGAGAAGATTCACTGAAGAAGGAAATGGCCATTCGCTCCAGTATTCTTGCCTGGGAAATCTCACAGAAGACCCTAATGGGCTACAGTCCATGGCGTCGTAAAATAATTGGACATGATTGAGAACTAAACAACAGCAGCTAACAAATGAAAAGATCCAGAAAATAAATGTACTTATTTCTTTCTTCCAAACAACCAGAATAATTGTTGACCAAAGCAAGTCTAGTTTGTTACTGGAGCAAGAAAGTACTTAACTTTATCAAGGTTAATATTCTTTACCAAGGGGAAATTCAGAGTAGATAATCATTAAGTTTAAATGTTTTAGTTGGAAAAGTTTAAGTTGGGCCTTTCTATGTTGGATTTTATTGGCACTGGCCAAACATTCTTTTACAATATTTATGACTGATGGACACAGTGAGGACAAAGTTTTTATGAGTAAACAATTGTTTCACAAGCAACCAAGATAGGTCAGTAGTGTCATCTATTGCCCCAAGAAGCACTCCACCCAGATTTAAAAGTTAATCTCCTTAGAAGTAAACTTCCTGAATGATCTATCCTTTGGATTAATGGCATTTGGGTCTAGTCCTGAGATCAGCAAGCAAGTGTTTAGTGGTTATAGCCTTTCCTTCTTGGGTAAAATTCTTTTGGAACAAACACTAGAAGCATGTTGATGTTTGGCATCCATTCTTAGTCTCTATAATGAAGCTGTGTCATGTCAAGCTTTCTGTTTTCCTTATTTAATTCATATAATTCAGAAAATCTATGTACCAACTTATACTTGGAAATGTACCACATTTCGTGAAGAATAAAAAAAGTTTTCTTAGGCTTATATCCCCTCAAGTTAAACAGAGTTGATAAACATAGAAAACTGAAGTCGTGTGTTTAATATTGAAACATTAAGTCAACTGAAGCAACACCATGTCCAAGGAGCGGTGGCTGTGCTGGTGCAGGAGGGCCAAGAGGAGCTACTCCATATTCAAAGTCAGGAGGGGTGTCTGTGAGGAGATATCCCCCGTCCAAGGTAAGGAGCAGTGGCTGCACTTTGCTGGAGCAGCCGTGAAGAGATACCCAAGTCCAAGTAAGAGAAACCCAAGTAAGATGGTAGGTGTTGCAAGATGCATCAGAAGGCAGACACACAAACCATAACCACAGAAAACTAGTCAGTCTAATCTCATGGACCACAGCTTTGTCTAACTCAGTGAAACTAAGCCATGCTGTGTGGGTCCACCCAAGACAGGTGGGTCATCGTGAAGAGGTCTGACAGAATGTGGTCCACTGGAGAAGGGAATGGCAAACCACTTCAGTATTCTTGCCTTGAGAACCCCATGAACAGTATGAAAAGACAAAATGATAGGATACTGAAAGAGGAACTCCCCAAGTCAGTAGGTGCCCAATTGCTACTGGATATCAGTGCAAAAATAACTCCAGAAAGAATGACAGGATGGAACCAACACAAAAACAATACCCAGCTGTGGATGTGACTGGTGATAGAAGCAAAGTCCAATGCTGTAAAGAGCAATATTGCACAGGAACCTGGAATGTTAGGTCCACGAATCAAAGCAAATTAGGTGTAGTCAAACAGGGGATGGCAAGAGGGGACGTCAACATTCTAAGAATCAGTGAACTCAAATGGCATGGAGAGTAGCCATCATGTCAAGAGTCCAGAATGCAGTACTGGATGCAACCTCAAAAATGACAGAATGATCTCTGTTCATTTCCAAAGCAATATCATGGTAATATTGAATATTGAATATCACCATTCAATATCACAGTAATCCAAGTCTATGCCCCAACCAGTGATGCTGAAGAAGCTATAGTTGAACGGTTCTATGAAGACCTACAAGACCTTTTAGAACTATCACCCAAAAAAGATGTCTTTTTCAATATAGGGGGCTGGAATGCAAAAGTAGGAAGTCAAGAAAGACCTGGGGTAACAGGCAAATTTGGCTTTGGAATATGGAATGAAGCAGGGCAAAGGCTAATAGAGTTTTGCCAAGAGAATGCACTGGTCATGGCCAACACCCTTTTCCAACAGCAAAAGAAAAGACTCTACACATGGACATCACCAAATGGTCAACACCGAAATCAGATTGATTATATTCTTTGCAGCCAAAGATGGAGAAACTCTATACAGTCAGCAAAAATAAGACTGGGAGCTGACTCTGGCTCAGATCATGAACTCCTTATTGCCAAATTCAGACTTAAATGGAGAAAAGTAGGGAAAACCACTAGACCATTCAGGTATGGCCTAAATCAAATTTCTTATGAATTGGAAGTGAGAAATAGATTTAAGGGACTAGATCTGATAGAGAGAGTGCCTGATGAACTATGAACAGAGGCTCATGACATTGTATAGGAGATAGGAATCAAGACCATCCCCATGGAAAATAAATGCAAAAAAAAAAACCAAAATGGCTGTCTGAGGAGACCTTACAAATAGCTCTGAAAAGAAGAGAAGTGAAAAGCAAAGGAGAAAAGGAAAGATACAAGCACCTGATGCAGAGTTCCAAAGACTAGCAAGGAGAGATAAGAAAGCTTTCCTCAGCAATCAATNTATTTTTCAGCATTACAATCTAGTGTCTGAAATAGGCAAATGAAGTGAATAGCATCCTTTTACTGAATGGAGTCTGAGCAGAATGAATGTACATTTGAGTGAGCCAACACTTTCCTAGGTTTCTATATAATTTCCTGTAGTAATAAAAGATTATTAACAAACAAGCAAATCTTCAGGCATTTAACTAGACCTAGTCAAGACTAATCCTTGATGGATACAGAGAATCTGGCTTTAGAGTCATGCTAAACAAATTTGGTTGATTATACTTTTGGTGTCCTCATTTTTTGCAAGGTGAGAAAAAGTTAATTAAGCATTTAGACCCATTTGCTTGCCTATAAGTGTGTTTATTATGCTCCAGCTGGATAGCACATTGTTCAGTGAGTACTTTCTTTGCATCCCTAGATCAATTCATCTGTTAGATCATATCCAGTGATTTACCTGCTGTCGTTAATGCACTGAGAGGTCACATAAGCATTGCATGAAATATGCTCCCAGAGAAAGTTGATTCTTTCTGCAGGATGTCATATTAGAAGAGGAGCTTGTAAGAGCATACCGCTATGTCATATAGCATCTGGCATTCACCCCAAGTGGCCACAGGATGCCATACTTACGGGAAGGATGCTATTGTATTAGCAAGTGATTTATGAACTCCACCTAGGATTCAAGCAGGAAATACTCGCTAATGCAGGAAAAACAAAGGCAAACTTCTAACACTGACTTAAAAACACTCAAATCAGATCAGAATACACGATTTAGACTCATCACTTTAAAAATAAAATTAATAACTTCTTATTTACACATCTAAGATTGTTTCAGGCACTATTAATAGAATAATAAATAATCATCATTGAAACATAAGTTCTGACTTGAAAATATTTTTAAAATGAGCCCATAGCTCAGACTATAAGTGTATCTGATTTTGTTTTCTATTTTTCTAAATATTTAGTATACAAAATGTGGTATTTCAATAGAGTAGATCTTTGCAAACATTCTGATGGAGTCTGTTATACTCATTATTTTATTGTTTCACTAGCTACTTATGGGTTTCATTATCTTTATTTTACAGATAGGAGAACTACTGCTCAATAAGGTTAAGTGACCTTTCTATAAAATTGTTGAGACTGATACTTAAATACCATAGGCCTTAAATACCATGCTCATTTCCAATATATTTGCATATGGTAACTGTATTTATGTCTAATTGTTCCTTTGTACTGAGGCCAAAGTAAAACACATTTATTTTTGTTGTAGTTTATCAGAAGTGTTTTTCTAAATAAGCTTTCTTCTTGACATTGCCAATCATAGTCATGCCTTAAAATTTTTCAGTAGAATTTCTTGACCTTCTTTAGCATCTAAAACTTAACTATCACATTTCATTTTCAAAGAGAGATTTCCATTCTTATGTAGAACCCCAGTACACTTGAGAATAGCTTCTGGGTTATACTGAATAGGATTTTTGTTCATCATTATGTTGGCATTTAGAAGTCAGAACTTGTATCTTTCTTTTAATATGGTAAATTTAAATTGCATCGTTTCCTGCCGGGAGGAAAGGAGAACTGAATTGATTCCCTTGAATTTAACTCTTTTTTTTGGGGGGGTGGGGGTGGGGTTTCAGCTCCACAGCTTAGCCTAATAAGGCAGAAATTAACTTTTAGATCAATCTCCTTTTGAAAGTCCAAAAGGCAGTCATCAAATTCCATTGATTTTTTCCCCCATATCATTTTTCCAAGGCTGTATTTTCAATAATACTTTTTTTTGGATTCACAAAAGTGCCAGAATTCTCTTTCTTTTCTATTAGACCTTATTTTTTCCCCAAAATGATGTTCAGGAGAATGATAATAATAACTGGCCTCAGTTTCTGAGGACTTGCCAACATTTTTTTTAAGAAGGAATGTGATAGTCTAGGCCTACAATCATTTCCACATGTCCTAGCTCTGAAACTGAGGGGAATAAGTGCCAATCCCAGTTGCCTTATCTTAATATTCAGTGAACCTGGGAGGTTGCAGACAAATTTTCTTTCGATGCAGGCACTATCATACATCACAGCAATTTCTCAGCCCCTTCATCACACTGGCGCGGGTTGTACTAAGATAACCAGGACATCTGTTTTATGCTATATACTAAGCTGTCTCAAAGAAAGATCTGTCTTTGACATCAGGGCAATCAAAGCCCAGTTTAGAGTTTCTTAGGCTTTCAGTTTGGTGGGAGATAATATTTTAGCTTATATATGATATAGTTAATTCTTATAAAGTTTAATTTGCATGATTCCATTCCAGTCTTCAGGGAAATAAAATGAGCAGTGTTATCTGTTTCTTTAATCTATAGCTGTATCCCATACACCTCTGTGGCCTAGCTCCTGTGATGACAGCATTTTTGTTTACTTGGCATGTTCTGACAGGAAAGAATATAGTCATCATTCAGTTCTGCCTTTTGAGGATGCACATAAGAGAAAGTAAGCAACAATGAATAAAGTGACATACTTTACAAGGCAAATTTTGTATAGTGCATAATTTTGTTGAGGTCATATTTTGAGCTTTTATTAATAATAATATTTGTGATTCTGAGTCTCATAAACTTAGTTTTTCATCTTAGTTCATAAAAAATCTAAGCAAGTCAAAGTTGGCAAACTCTTAACTTTACTAACGTGTACCATCTTGTATTCTTTTGCTGTTCCCTTCCATGATGATATCACGTGCACTTGCAGAACTTACTTCATTGCAAAATGTTCATCTTTCTGTGCATAAGGCTATAGAAAGAAATTTACTTTGCAGAGTATGCCATAAACTCATTTGGTAGTTTATATCTGATTTAAATGAGTACCTTTACGTAATTATTAGAATCTAAGATTCATAATTCCTGCTTTGCCAATATGGAACAAATATATGGCTTTACTGTGGCAGACCTGATCAAGGTAGTAATGCTGGAATTGCATACTCTTGGAAGCTGCTTAAGAAAATGAACATCACTGAAAACAAAGAAAATATTTCGAGTTCATCTCAACCTAAGGTACATGTCCTTCTGGCTTAAAGGGAGAAAAGAAAATCATTTTTCCTAAATTGTGATTATAACTAAAGTGTAATTCTCTACTTCAAGAGATGAAGAAACTAATGTGATTCTGGGCAATGGGCTTCTCTAGGCAAGAACGGTGGTCTTCACAGCATGGGGTCACTACTCTTCAACACCTATCCACCCCTCTCTTCTGTATTGGGTTAAGGCTCTTTGAAAACCTCTTGACTGAAAAAAAACAGACTTCACTGAGGGTCCAGTGGTTACAACTCTATGCTTTGGCTGCAGGCGGCATGGGTTCAGGGAACTGTGATCCTGCATACTGTGCAGTGAAACAAACAAACAAAAAACTCTTGATCTGGAAATATGCAAGGGACGTTGTTACCTATTGTTTTAAAGACTCCTTGCAGCAGAAGGGGACAAATTAAGGACAGTGAAAAGCAAAATGATTACAAGAAGGTCTAGGGTAGAAATTGTCAGGGTTCAAGTGTCAGTGAGAACAAAAACGGGTATAAAGGAGTGAAAACAGATGTAGGATAATTGTAGAAGCTGGAAAAGTAGACAAAACTCTTAGCAGTCAAAGGGACACATGTGTGCATGCGTGTCAATGTCTGGAGTGATTTCACAGTGTACAATTTATTTGGTCTTAATTCTCATCTAGTTTTATATGACTTGAAGGTTCAAGAACCTCACATTACCAAGTTCAGAAGGCCACTGCCTTAATAGAGGGGTATGATTTGATAATATTATTTTAGAACTCTATCAAATAAAGTGGCTAGCTCCATCATAATGAACCACCCATTATCTTCACGGTACTTCTCTGGCAAAATACAAAACAGCCCAGTTAAGACTTCTTTCCTTCCTTCCTCCCTTCCTCCCTTTCTCCCTTTCTCTCTTCCTTCTTCTCCCTCTACCTAACTCTCTCATTTTCTCTCTTGAAAAGAAATAATAATTATCAAAATTGGACTAGAACTCTACTTCTCCATGAGTTTTCTCCCAGTAGAGAAATCAAACCAAACAATAGTCAGACTATTACCTCATAAATATGGGCTGGAAATAAAGAGAACTATAATCAAATGCCTATGGACATAAGCCTTTAAATTAATAGCTTACTCCTACAGGAAGATAATACTGCCAAATCAATTAGACTACTATGCCAAAGCCTTTGACTGTGTGGATCACAATAAACTGTGGAATATTCTGAAAAAAATGGGAATACCAGACCACCTAACCAGCCTCTTGAGAAATCTGTATGCAGGTCAGGAAGCAACAGTTAGAACTGGACATGGAACAACAGACTGGTTCCAAATAGGAAANGGATCATGGAAAAAGCAAGAGAGTTCCAGAAAAACATCTATTTATGCTTTATTGACTATGCCAAAGTGTTTGACTGTGTCGATGACAATGAACTGTGGAAAATTCTGAAAGAGATGGGAATCCCAAACCACCTGACCTGCCTCTTGAGAAACCTATGCAAGTCAGGAAGCAACAGTTAGAACTGGACATGGAACAACAGACTGGTTCCAAATACGGAAAGGAGTATGTCAAGGCTGTATATTGTCACCCTGCTTATTTAACTTCTATGCAGAGTACATCATGAGAAATGCTGGGCTGGAAGAAGCACAAGCTGGAATCAAGATTGCCAGGAGAAATATCAATAACCTCAGATATGCAGATGACACCACCCTTATGGCAGAAAGTGAAAAGGAAGTAAAAAGCCTCTTGATGAAACTGAAAGAGGAGAGTGAAAAAGTTGGCTTAAAGATCAACGTTCAGAAAATGAAGATCATGGCATCCGGTCCCATCACTTCATGGGAAATAGATGGGGAAAACGTTTCAAATTTTGTTTTTCTGGGCTCCAGAATCACTGCAGATGGTGATTGCAGCCATGAAATTAAAGATGCTTACTCCTTGAAGGGAAAGTTATGACCAACCTAGACAGCATATTAAAAAGCAGAGACATTACTTTGACAACATAGTTCTGTCTAGTCAAGGTTATGGTTTTTCCAGTGGTCATGTATGGATGTGAGAGTTGGACTGTGAAGAAGGCTGAGCGCTGAATAATTGATGCTTTTGAACTGTGGTGTTGGAGAAGACTCTTGAGAGTCCCTTGGACTGTAAGGAAATCCAACCAGTCCATTCTAAAGGAGATCAGGCCTGGGATTTCTTTGGAGGGAATGATGCTAAAGCTGAAACTCCATTACTTTGGCCACCTCATGCGAACTGTTGACTCACTGGAAAAGACTCTGATGCTGGAGGGATTAAGGGCAGGAGGAGAAGGGGACGATGGAGGATGAGATGGCTGGATGGCATCGTCGACCTGATGCACAAGTGTTTGGGTGAACTCTGGGAGTTGGTGATGGACAGGGAGTCCTGCCGTCCTGCGGTTCATGGGGTCATATAGAGTCAGACATGACTGAACGACTGAAATGACTGACTGACTGAAGCACAAGGCAACAGGCAGAGGAGTGGGTACGGAGAACTTTTGTCCTCCCTCTGAGCTGTCATGTTGTGATAGTAGTGCTGGCTAATATAAAAATAATTTGCAACCTCTACAGCCTGAGGGCTTCCCTGGTGGCTCAGACAGTAAAGAATCCTCCTACAGTGCAGGAGACCCAGGTTTGATCTCTGGGTTAGGAAGGTCCTCTGGAAAAGGAAATGGCTACCCACTCCAGTATTCTTGCCTGGAGAGTTCTGTGGACCCAGGAGCCTGGCGGGCTACAATCCATAGGGTTGCAAAGAATGGGATACAACTGAGGGACTAAGCATACAGGCACACACAGTCTGAAGGAGGCAAGGCGGAAAACATAATGAAGTGTAGCTACAGAATCTGCAGGAGTTTTTCTTTGCACAACGAGGACAGAAAATACCCAAGGACAAAGAGTGGAGCAAGGTTTCTAGACCACATACCCATTTCCTTTTTTATAACTCAGAGCTCAGCACAGAAATGTGCAACGGTAGGAGGCTGAAGGTGGGCTGTGGACAGAGGGTCCCAGCATCGCCTCAATCCTATGAGTATATATGTGTGGCAATGAGGATAGTGGGCTGGAGCCTGAAGTGAACAGAAAGAAAAGTCATGTCTCTCTGATCTCAACTGCAGTTCAGGGACATTTAGATTCTTTCATCACAACTTGTTAATTTGTCTGAAGGGATGGGAAAACAAAAGATTTACTCCTGCATAAAAACCAACAAAACATTCAGATTTGCGCTTATTTGAACTATATTTCCTTGTGCTTGGGTGATATATACATAGTGTATCAAATTTATAGAAAGATTAAAGAGAAAGAATTGCTTGCATTCTCTAAGAGTAGTACGTTTTCTTAATTATCCAAGGGAGAGATATGCAAAGTTTGACACAGGATGCAAGTCGAGAATAGCATCTAACTAGCATGGATCAGGTCTACTTTTTTCTTTATGTTCTTAATGTAAGGCTATTTAAAATATTTAGTTGATGTTTAATACTTTAAACTTTTAATAGCATTTTTATATTACCTTGTATTGCCAGGATTTTCGTGTTTGTTAAAACAAACAAACATGTTCAAAAGGAATGTTCAAAAGGAAATGTGTAAAAGCAAGGGAGAAATACTTTCTTCCACTGATAAAAGAGTTAGATTAACATCTTTCTCAAATAGAATGCTCGATGGACTTGTGAACTTTTGATGTTATGAGTTAATTTCAGGAATGTTCTTATAGAACTAAAAATATCATAAAACCTGTAACTACAGTGGAAAAATTCTTTCCCAAGAATTACACAATTCATAAATGATTTTTGCAAACATGCTATACAAAAGTAAACTATAAACAGTAAGACAATTTCTGAAGGCATTTTTGGGTCTAAAATTGAACTTCTCCTCCTGCCTGAAGTGACATTTACTTGACACAAAATAATTTGATATGACCATCAAAAGAAAACTGGCTGATGAAGACTATCACAGGTGATTGAGGAGGGGAGTCAGTAGAGACTGTGAGTAAAAGAAATTTAAACACCAGGTTTCTTCCAATGATAAAGGAGCTAAATATAACATTTTTCTCAAATAGAACGCTCAATAGACTCGTGAACTTTTTGTTTCAAGAAATGCATATATATATAATAGCTTTAAACATGTCTCCATCCAATCATTCCTGTATTAAATATTGCTGATGCATTTAAAGTTTTAAGTTTTGACATGCTTCTTACCTTGTGCAATAAATATTAGAATGATGACAAATGACAAAATTTTCCACTTTAGAAGTACTTAATGATTTCCATTTTTCTCTCAAACACATTATCATAGAATCAGCAGTTTGATGTTTCTTTTTTATACTGTTGTTTATAAAATAATGTTGAAAGGCAATAAAATATTCAAATGACTTTAAAATGCACTATTGTATATGCTAAAAATGGTGAACTAGCTGAAACAGGAATATTGGCAATCAAATCTTGCCACATCAATTAAGAGATGGAGGACAGTGAAGCTAACATTTGACCTTGGTATCCTAACTCTCAATCTGAGGTTCTTCTGTCTCTATCTCATTGCTCTCTATCTCTAAATAATTAAAATGAGGTAAGAACCGTGAAACTATAGACTTTGTTGGGATTGTTCAGTTCTGTGTCCTTATGTACAGAATAACTTGGAACATCTTAGGCCTATGATGAATGTTTGTAATATCAGTAAGGAGATTCAATTCTTATCCATGTTGCACAGCATTTTTGTCTCTTCATTGCAATAGATATACTAGATGATAGTTATCCAACATAAAAACATATCCCATGACTTGACAATAGAATACATGAAGGGAAAGTTGAACCCAGAGACTGCAAATTTCACAGGCAAGACAATAATGATAGATGACACGACTAAAGGAAAAATTCCCCAGGTGGCTGGGGAGCACTCTGTTTCCTGGAAATGGTTAAATTAAGGAGCTAGATGGTAGACCCTAAGCCCAAAATGCCAGGATACTAGGCAGGGGATTAAAGTGGGGTCTCGTGTATAAAGGGGATAAAAAAGCAGTGGGTAGTGATGCTTAGATGCAAAGCATTCATTTGATCACCAGCAAGAGATCTACTATTGGGGCTCATGCAAAGTTAAGTTCTGTATATATAACTAGTCCTAGCTTCTAAGAAAATAATCATTTAATGATTATAAAATATGCTGACAGGTAACTTTGTCTACCAAAATTCACATGATTATTGTTGGTGTATTTGATGTGCCTATAAGAAAGATTCTTGAGTTTGACAGTTTATGCTATTGATTCAAAAAATATCATTCCAAACCTAGGAAAAATATCCTATAAATAATATTATACAGAGGCATTAAGAGAAACTAAAATAGAACAAGAGATTTGGCTTGCTTTATTTTAAATATGAGTATTAAATTGTTATTTGTTTTTAAATAAAAATAAATTATAGCCATGGGTTGTTAGGTATGAATACAATGAAATGAATAACCATAAATTTTGAATTCCTATCGTCCTTACTTCTTACCTTCATTAGGAAATAGGCAATTATTTTATCCTCTTATGAAGCAATGAAATATACACTTGTAAATTAAATATTATACTTCAATATATAAAACTTGAGCAATAGTGTACACATATATAAGATACAAAATAGATAATTATAACACTATCAGAAGTCATCATCATTATGGTACCTAATACAGACCAAGATAAGTCTTTCTATTCTATTTAAGTTTTAGGCTTGGAAAGGTTGTTATTTTTGTTATTCTTTCTAAGAGCAAAGAACTGGTAAATAGCAGATAGTTTTTGAAAAAGGAACTATTTGATTCTAAGTATTAATTATATGTCTGGAGAGCTAAAAATATTAATCCCTAAGTATTTTTGTCACCCTGCTTATTTAACTTCTATGCAGAATACATAATGAGAAATGCTGGGCTGGAAGAAGCACAAACTGGAATCAATATTGCTGGGAGAAATATCAATAATCTCAGATATGCAGATGACGCCACGCTTATGGCAGAAAGTGAAGAGGAACTAAAATAGATGGGGAGACAGTGGAAACAGTGTCAGACTTTATTTTTTGGGGTTCCAAACTCACTGCAGATGGTGCTTGCAGCCATGAAATTAAAAAACACTTACTCCTTGGAAGGAAAGTTATGACCAACCTAGATATTATATTCAAAAGCAGAGACATTTCTTTGCTAACAAAGGTCTGTCTAGTCAAGGCTATGATTTTTCCAGTGGTCATGTATGGATGTGAGAGTTGGACTGTGAAGAAAGCTGAGCACCAAAGAATCGATGCTTTTGAATTGTGGTGTTGGAGAAGACTCTTGAGAGTCCCTTGGACTGCAAGGAGATCCAACCAGTCCATTCTGAAGGAGACCAGCCCTGGGATTTCTTTGGAGGGAATGATGCTGAAGCTGAAACTCCAGTACTCTGGCCACCTCATGCGAAGAGTTGATTCACTGGAAAAGACTCTGATGCTGGGAGGGATTGGGGGCAGGAGGAGAAGGGGATGACAGAGGATGAGATGGCTGGATGGCATCACTGAATCAATGGACGTGAGTCTGAGTGAACTCCTGGAATTGGTGATGGACAGGGAGGCCTGGCATGCTACAATTCATGGGGTTGCAAAGAGTCGGACATGACTGAGTGACTGAACTGAACTGAAGTATTTTTCAATGAATGCAATATTTGTTCCTTTATAATAAGTATGTTTATCATTTTATCACTCTAAGATCACATATAGGTCTGTTCTCCATCATAAACTTGGCCTGGCATGCTACAATTCATGGGGTTGCAAAGAGTCGGACATGACTGAGTGACTGAACTGAACTGAAGTATTTTTCAATGAATGCAATATTTGTTCCTTTATAATAAGTATGTTTATCATTTTATCACTCTAAGATCACATATAGGTCTGTTCTCCATCATAAACTCTCATAAACAATCTACCATAAATAAAATATTTTTATTTCTGCTTATTTGCAGAAATGCAGTACTTTCTACCTAGAATTTCATCTATGGAACACTTAATTTCCATGCTATAAACATGCCAGTGTGTCACCCTTGAAACATAAACTGCTAAAGGAAAATTTATCTTTCAATGGTATGAAATCCAGCTACTAATGAGAATTAGCCTGTGCAGTTTAGGTATTTCAGTAATATAAATTATTGTGTCTAATTTTCCATTAATTAACATTATTAAAAATAAGCTTATCTACTTAAATATGTGACAAATTAATTTAAGCATATTCCATGACAGCCTGATGCCATGCATCTATGCAAGAATTAAGTGAATCTGTTCAAGAAAAACATCTAGATCAATCAGCATATTTTCCTGCCTGAGTCAATTCATGTTGTTACTATCTCTAGGTTCAGAAATAGAAAACTTAAAAATTTTGGCAGAAACTCCTTGGAATATTCATTTTAAAGTGAGATTTTGAGAGTCCTGTGTTCCAATCCAAAACAATCAAGGTAAGAATGGAATTAAAAAACAAAATCCAATTATCCCATTAAGCTGGTAAAGAATCTGCCTGCAATTCAGGAGACCCCAGTTTGATTCCTGGGTGGCTGTAGAAGGGATAGGGTATGCACTCCAGTATTCTTGGGCTCCCATGATGGCTCAGATGGTAAATAATCCACCTGTAATGCAGGAGACCTGGGTTCGATCCTTGGGTTGGGAATATCCCCTGGAGGAGGGCATGGCAACCCACTCCAGTATTCTTCCCTTGAGAATCCCCGTGGAAAGAGGAGCCTGGCAGGCTATACAGTCCATGGGGTTGCAAAGAGTCACAACTGAGTGACTAAGCACAGCACACAGGACAGCATTCAGGTTAAAAAACAAAACAAAACAAAATAATCAGAGATCAAAAACAGATGTAAGGAAGGTTCACAAGTCAGACCAAAGTATAGAGCAAGAAAAGAGAAAGATCAGTAGGAAAGGTGACTCATACAATAAAACTGTTGGAGGCCTGTGAGAATATCTTTCCCTTTATCTGACTCTATTGTACTCCAACCCCATTCCTGTTGCTGATGAATTAGGACCCCAGACAACCTGCTGGTACTTGCCTTTTCTCCCTGTTTGTATGTACCAGTTTAAGTTTCTGTATTCCCAAGTAGATTAGAAATATGGGAATAAACTGGCTTGAGATGCCAAGAAAATATGACTACAGGAGGAAGAAGGTGAGGAAGATATTAGTTTGGGGTTCGAACCATCTTGTAAGGTTGTATTTCCAAAGTAGTTTGATTATAAAGATTACCTAGAAAAATAGGGATTATTATTATTATTTTTAAGCAGATGGCCAGGTCTACTCCTTAATTCTTTTTTTTCCCCTCTCTCTTTCTTTCTTTTTTTATTAATTTAATTAATTTATTTATTTTACTTTACAATATTATATTGGTTTTGCCATACATTGACTTGAATCCGCCATGAGTATACATTTGCTCCCCATCCTGAACCCCTCTCCCACCTCCCTCCCCATCCCATATAGAACAGTCATTTCGACTCTGTGGGAGAGGGCAAGGGTGGGATGATATGGGAGAATGGCATTGAAACATGTATAATATCATGTTAGGGATTATTATTATTATTTTTAAGCAGATGGCCAGGTCTACTCCTTAATTCTTTTTTTTCCCCTCTCTCTTTCTTTCTTTTTTTATTAATTTAATTAATTTATTTATTTTACTTTACAATATTATATTGGTTTTGCCATACATTGACTTGAATCCGCCATGAGTATACATTTGCTCCCCATCCTGAACCCCTCTCCCACCTCCCTCCCCATCCCATATAGAACAGTCATTTCGACTCTGTGGGAGAGGGCAAGGGTGGGATGATATGGGAGAATGGCATTGAAACATGTATAATATCATGTGCGAAATGAATCACCAGTCCAGGTTTGATGCATGATACAGGGTGCTTGGGGCTGGTGCACTGGGATACTCCTTAATTCTTGATGTATGGGAGGGCTCAAGAATCTATAAAATATTCTTAAAGTATATTATGATTAAGAATGCCTGATAAACACTAGTGCATGTTAAGATTAAGAGGTTTGTGCACATTTAGGCTAGAAACAATACTAAAACATAGGAAGAGCAGCATAATGGTTGATCTTAATTATTTAAATTAAGGCTGTGGAAAACAAATGGTAGACACATGTGTTCTAGAAAATAACATGTGGATTTAAGAGGCATCTTAATTGATTTTTAAAATAATTCTATTATATAATAAAGTTTACCAAGCCTGTAAAAAATGCCTATAACAGAAAAATAGAACACGTATTAAACAAAAAATTACAAATAACTAGCCATATGACCGTCCTGACAAAAATTAACCGTGACTAATTTAACTGTATAATAGTATTTCAACACTTCAGGAACATGTTTCTGAAGAGTTTCCATCCAACATGCATAAAATCTATGTTTGGCAGATAGTTCTATAGGAAAAATATTTAAAGAAATCTATTTAAAATGATGTTCAATATATTAAATACAATAAATAAACATTCAAGAGGATTCCCTCTTGAAATCAACTGTTTGTGGTGTGCTGTACTTAGTCACTCAGTCATGTCCAACTCTTTGTGATCCATGGACTGTAGCCCACCAGACTCCTCTGTGCATGAGGATTCCTCAGGCAAGAATACTGGAATGGGTTGCCATGCCCTCCTTCAGGGGATCTTCCCAACCCCGGGGTCAAACCCAGGCTTCCTGCATTGCAGGCAGATTCTTTACTGACTGAGCCAGCAGGGAAGCCCAAGAATACTGAAGTGGGTAGTCTATCTCTTCTCTAGGGGGTCTTCACAAATTGAACTGGGCTCTCCTGCACTGCAAGTGGATTCTTTACCAGCTGAGCTACCAGGGAAGCCTCAATCAGCTATTTTATTGTACATAAAAATACTTCTCCTGTAGAAAGTCTTAAATATATATATATATATATACACATATACTTTTTTTAGAGGCCCTGCTGTGATAGAAATATTATATTATGATTATAAATTTTGTGTTGTGTTGGCTAGGTCTGTGAAGGGATACAAAGGTTTATACATGCTTCCTCTGGAATATGATATTTAGATAAACCAAGTGTAGTCAACTTTCAGAATGTTCCCTTAGTAACCAAACAATCTAATTACTGAAGAATAAAGGGGAGTTAAAAAATCAAAAGCAGAAAACCAAACAGTTCTTCTGAAAGACATTCACCAGTTTTTAACAAATCATTGTAATCTATTGAGGAAGATTTGTTTATAAGTCTTATGTTAACAAATCATCTTGTAGATGTTCTGGAGTTGTTTTCTCTATTGTTATGGTTAAATATAGTGTAAAAATTCAAGGTCTCATATTCTATATCTATATATATATGCATGTATATATGTATACACACACACATACATGATATTTAGAAAGAAAGAATGGTTCTAGTCTATATATAGCCAGTTTCACTTCTGTCCAATTTTTTGAGGCAAATATAACATTATATAATATTAACAGTATTTTATGACTTTTTGTAGCCATACTTTAAAAATACAACTTTTAAGTTCAAATCATCTATGCACTGTGAAATGCACTGTGATTTCACCTTAAATTGCATGAAATCTTTTTGAACTAAAAATTAGTACTCAACAAGAAGACTGAAGAAACAATGTTTTCATTTATCAGAATCTGAGGAATGTGTATACTGAGTTTCAGGGAAATGCCAGACATATAACTTGTGATGCTAACACAGTAAATGCTAACCAAGGATGGGACACACTCTACTAACTGATAAATGCCATCTCTTACTCTGCCAAGTCAAATATGAAGGTAGTTTCTATTAAAATTCCTATTGATAAGAATACTGGAGATTAGATATATTATAGAGAGAACTTCTAGCAATAAAAGCCTGACATGGTAAAGGAAGTAAAAAGTAATCACTTTTCATTCTTAGAGTCACCATCTGGGGAAATGTAAGACAGTATTTCTTAAGCCTTAGCTACCACATCATTACAAACACTTCATTAGTGTTTTCAACTGCTCGTTTGTCTCTCTCCTCTCCACCTGCATATCTGCCTAGCCAATTTTCAATAATGGCTGTCCCTTTTCCCAGCCCTCAGTGTGCCAAGCACTGGACAGATTCTAAAAGGCTTTGCTTCAATGGATAATGGAGAATTTGGCCAGGACTTAGCTGCCATGGAGACACCCTCGATATTTTCCTACCAATGCACGTTTGTTTGAATTGAGCATTTTTTTTGTCTTTTCACTTTCTTCTTAATGGTACCTCTTTCCCAGATGCTTCAGGGCCACTTCTCCCAATTTATGATTGAGACAACCAGCATTTTCCTTGTTTTTTCTTCTACTTCTTTAGTATAATTTAAGCACTTCTTTCACTGAAGTCTATAATGTTTACTTACTTGACTTCTTGCTCTTATTGTACCTCCTATCCTCTAGGATTCTATTTCTGTTGAAGACTTCAGGGCCTATTTAACTTACTTTATTTCCATCCAAGCATCTGACAGTTTGATGTTTAATATCAGCCCTTGCCATGAAGACTCACATCCTGTACATATTTAGCCTATTCATTTCAAAGTATCCTAACTCACCTGTGTAAATCATAAAAATCAATACTCCTTGTACCTATCACCATTTGGAACTGTGCTTGATTTAATATGAAAATAAGACAATATTGAAACTTCTAGTTCTAACCTCATCATCCTGTCCAATTACCATACTTCTCTGCTGGAATGCTAATAGTTTTATGTTGGTTTTCTCTGAATTCCCTTTTCCATTCTAATCCATTCTCCACCCTGCATACAGAGTATTTTTTTTTCAAAATGCAAATTTAATCATGTTCCAAATCTTTAGCCCCACTTCCACTTTAAAAATTTTCAAAATTTTCACTGTTAGATAGAGGCAGTATTATGCTGTTAAATGACTGAAAAATAATTGAGGATGAAAATTTGGGAGATAACACCACCACTGGGCCAATCTGTAGCATTTGTCAAATTTCTATTGTTTACTTCTATAATGGCTGATTTCTAGCTAGGGATGCAACATTTCTGAGTGTACTGTTGGAAAATTGTGTGCACCATCAGCCATGGACAGCCAGTGTAGCTAATTAACTCTAGAACACCACTGGACAGTGGAAAATTCTTAACTTTAAGTTCTTGCTTTATCTGTCCCTTTTGACCTTGTTGTTAATCTAGACTGTCCATTGACCTCTCTGAACTTTTGTTTAGTATATCAAACATTATGCCCTCTAGGCAGAGGGACCCTGCACATGTTACTCCTTCCTCTTGGAACATCTCTCAGTTTTAATCTTGCCAAATTTAAGATCTCACCTCTACTGCAATTTTCTTAGGGAAATATTTCTTGATTCCTACTGCACTCAGACTAATCTGCTGCTGCTGCTAAGCTGCTTTAGTTGTGTCCGACCCCTGTGTGACCCCATAGACAGCAGCCCACCAGGCTTCTCTGTCCATGCCATCCTCCAGGCAAGAATACTGGAGTCGACTGCCATTTCCTTCTCCACAGACTAATCTAGACCCTTTTATTTTATGCACAGTGGTCATCATGTACTCCTTCTCTTTTTACATTGTTCTCATTTCTATATCCATTTATATAACTTTTATTAATGACTACCTCCTCAACCAGACTGTAAACTCTGTAAATGAAGTGTTGTACCTGGATTGACTCATTATTGAATCATCAGTGCCTATGTCTAGCATAATTCTAAGCATATATTAGCTTTTAAAAAAATAATACTGATATTAACATATGTTGAATGCAATAATGAAAAAACTTTATCCTCAACTACATGATATTTTGTATATAGTAGAAATTCATTTGATGTTTACTGAATAATTAGTTGAAGATTTATATACTGTATTTCTTCAATTATGCTAATTTTTCCACTTTTACTATGATCTTTATTCCTCAATATTCTTCAATTCAAAATTATTATCCAACTAGCTGTTATCTTACAGTTCTCTACTCCATCTATTATGGCTATATTCTCAATTTTATAATGCTCAAAGGCTATATTCTAAATTTTTAACATGCTGTTGTTGTAATAATAACCTGATGAATCATCGACTTTTATCACATTTGATATGGGTAATTCTTATGAATTAGGAAAAATCTATTGATGTTAATTCTGTTCATAATGTTAGACTGAAAAATGGTAGTAAGTCAAATAATGATGATTTAACAAGAAATTACCAAAAAAAATCATATATGAGAAAGAAAATTCATCCTGGACATAGATAATTTATGAGGAAAAAAAGTGATTATTACAAGCAAATGTGAGTAGAATCTTGAAAAATGCTTGATAGTACTCTATCATAGATACTCAGAGAAATATAAATCATTATATATGATGGATTTAATATGCTCACTCTGATGTTCTAATTGCTAATATGGATGACATGTATGAATGAACCCAAATAATTAAGGAAGGTTCTCATAAAATCACCAGTGACATTTAGTAAACATGATTCCAGTGAACCATCTTATGTAGTTGTGATGCTTTAACATAAATGACTTAATTGTATAAAAACAAGCACATCAAATCAATATACAGTCTTTCCTACTTACAATGTCTGATTTTCTTTTTCCTGATAGTATGTTCAATAGAACATGTTGAGATCGTGTCTATTGTTTTGTTTTATCTCTGAAAGTGAGGTGACTTTTTGCCTCTGCATCTTTTGCTTACAAACTCAGACACTTCTGTTTCTTAGAATAAGTCAATTTTTATAAACTAATTAAAAAAATAAGAGACAGAGAATCTATTCTATTTAAACACTCTGTTTAAAGTGCTTGTTGCCTAGTGTTTTCAGAAGCTAGAGGTATTTCTTTTGAAGTGTCAGTCTGACTATTATCATGATTTTGATGGTAATTATAGTGGAATGCCCATATTTCAAAGAGTGAGATCAAAAGTTCATTTTAATCTTTGTACTGAATGAATTTGGCAGTGTTTCTGTGGCTTTTGAACCCTGAGTGATACATTTGCAATGTATTTTGATGCAATAAATTTATTGTTTTGGTTTATCTGGACAGTTGGACCAGTTGGCTATATTAGCAAATAGTTCACTGATTTAAACATAAGACATCTAATATTACAATCATATTTGGAGCTTGTTTTAAGCACAGATATTATTAGACAGATACTATATGCTCTTCTATTGAAATTATTTTGAGTATAATCAAACCAAAAATTGAATAATACATAAATATTTATTTTACCCTTTACTTAGGGATACCTTAAAATAGATTCTATGAAGAATACAAAAAGGAAAAATCACTCTTTGATCCCCACTTGTGGGAATAAGAAAATGCACTTAAAATGGATAAAAAGAAAAGAGTAAAATAACTAACTATTGAAGTCAAGAACAGAGCAAATCACAATGCAGCATCTGGATAATTTAATGGATGAGGCATCTATGTATAAAATCCCATAGCAGCTTCTTTCCAAAAGTAGAAAGAGGAAGTGCAAGAGTAAATAAATGGAAAAACATAGCATGGACAGGTTTTTACACACTGTTTCCAATCCAATACAGATAAACAGATAAATATAAGTGAGGATAAAGAAAAGATTAACATAAGAAATAAGGTATATATTATGATAATATATTGAAATTGGCCCCAGATAGTAATAAATACACATTTTCAAATATATGTATAAGTTATCTATGAAAATTGACCACATAGTAGTTTGCAAAGGCAAATACAATGTTTAATAAATGTAGGTTAATATTAACAATTTCTTATTCTCATGCAAGAAAACTAGACATTAGTAACAAGGTCAAAAAAACAAGATTTTTCTAAACTGAAAAAAAAATTATTGAGTCAAGAGGGAAATGCACACTAAACATTTTTAAGCAATTAAAAACAATAATGATAATAAAAGTCAGTACATTCTAGAATCTGTAAGATAATATTTAAAAAACTTTATATAGGAAAGCTCACAGCTTTAATTAGTCAGATAAATAAAAATACATGAATGAAAATAAATGTATTAAAATTCAGATGAAAAATGTAAAAAGCAGTTATCACAGTGTCTAGAACATAGTAGTTGTTCCATAAACTGTGTCTATAATTATTTCATTAAACTTATCACTGTGTTTTATCTCTGAAAAAAAAATATATTGAAAGAAAGTGGAAGAAATGGTAAAGAAAGCAGTAAAGAGTAATGAGTAAGAATACTGCTACTGCTGCTAAGTCACTTCAGTCGTGTCCGACTCTGTGCGACCCCATGGACGGCAGCCCACCAGGCTCCCCCATCCCTGGGATTCTCCAGGCAAGAACACTGGAGTGGGTTGCCATTTCCTTCTTCAATGCATGAAAGTGAAAAGTGGAAGTGAAGTCGATCAGTTGTGTCCGACCCTCAGCGACCCCATGGACTGCAGCCTTCCAGGCTCCTCCATCCACGGGATTTTCCAGGCAGGAGTACTGGAGTGGGGTGCCATTGCCTTCTCTGAATGAGTAAGAATAAAAGCTTTAAAACTAATGAAAACATGTAATAGTTGGTGCTTTATAAAAATTAATTAAAGTAGATAAGTTATTACCCACCGTCTATGGGGACGCACAGAGTCGGACACGACTGAAGTGACTTAGCAGTGGCAGCAGATAAGTTATTATTCAACCTAATTAAATTAAAGTGAGAAAAAATATGTTTAAGAGAACATGGTAAAGGATAAATAACTAGACAGACAGATTTTTCTATTATAGGTGAGTGCTGCCAAGAAAACATTCTTCTCTTTTCTCCTAGTTCCCAACCAATGGCTAGAGTTTCTCTCCAAAAGAAGCAGACCACCAGCATTTCTCATCTATATTGCATCAGTTTTTGGTTGCAGAAGCTCTATTCCAGGTAAAACCAACTGAGAAGTCTGGGGCTTACTTCTTTTGAACTTGGCTACCAATCACAGAACAGAAGTTCTACTCCAACAGGAAAAGAGATAATACTGGACCCCAATTATCCACCCTCACCTGTTTTATAAGATAGAAATTCCATAATGGAAGGTAGATTGAGAAGAACAGTGGCTACTGCCTTGACTCAGTGACCCACCATAGAACAGAGGTGTCCCCATTTGTGTCTTAAAAGCAGTGACCCAGAGTTCTCCCCAGGGAGAGAGGCAAGTCCTAAGAACACAGAGCTCCATAGTTATTGGCTTTCACTAAC
This sequence comes from Oreotragus oreotragus, assembly GCA_006410675.1. Classification (NCBI taxonomy): domain Eukaryota; kingdom Metazoa; phylum Chordata; class Mammalia; order Artiodactyla; family Bovidae; genus Oreotragus; species Oreotragus oreotragus. The sequence continues at coordinate 86,399 of SJYX01023883.1, read as the reverse complement.
GGGACTGACTTTATTTTCAAAGATATAGGAAAGTTCAAGGCTAAGAGCACTGCCAAAAACAATGGAAGCATTGAAAGCAAGCAATTAATAGGCGGTTGTCAGTGCCATGACAGCAACAAGTGAACCCACAGGGCCGCTAGAAGTTTAATGGAGAGAACCAGAAGAAGAGACAGATAAAAAGGGTCTTTCTGAGTTCAGAACAACATCAAAGATTGGTCTCAAAGACAACTCCTTCAGAGTTCAAATTTAATTTGATTATACTGTGGAGTAACTAATTCCTCAGGGATAAATTATTATCAAAAACAATAGAACAATCAGCTAGCAATTAGTGGAGGCAAAGAGCTGATAGGATTTGTCACTAACAGATCTCCCTTACAAGAAATACTAAAAGGAATTCTTGAAGCTGAGAGCATATAACACCAGAAAGTAAAAGGATGGGGGCAAAAAAAAAAAAAAAAAAAAAAAAAAGCAGTATCTAAA
>SJYX01023883.1:52486-85809 GCA_006410675.1 Oreotragus oreotragus | reverse complement strand
AAAAAAAAAAAAAAAAAAAAAAGAAAGCAGTATCTAACATAATAGGACTAGAGGAGCTTTAAACAAGAAAATAATAATAGAAATAAAGAGGGGTACTAAATGATAATAAAAAGGTCAACCTACAAGGGAGATATAATAAATATAAACATGCACACATCTAGCAATAGACAAAATACACAAAGCAAAAAATTGATAGAATTGAAGAGAGGAAAAGACAATCAAAGTTAATATCTGGTGGAGTAATAGGAACTCTCATTAATTTCTGATGGGAATAAAAAATAGTACAGTCACTCCGGAAGAGAGTTTTGGTAATTTTTTACAAAACTAAACATATATTTTACCATTCAATTCAGCAATTGCAATCTGTAGTATTTGCCCAGAGAATGTGAAATCAATGCGTTGTTCTTTAACATATACTTACACATTAATAGTATATATTCATATTTTTGTATATAGTATAAAATCACATATAAACATATATTTATACACTAGTCAAGATAAAGATTTTAATTTAATGAGACAGTGGATATATTCAGTGAAATTAGGAAAATATAAAAATATTTTATATATCTACTACTATTTCATATTTTATTGGAAATAAGCTATTAACTCTGAAATATCTGATGAAACTTAGAAAAATATGACAGGAAGCTAACTGCAGATATTAGAACATATTATGAAACTTATGTAATGAAAACAACAACAACAAAAAAAGTAGAATAATGGAAAACAAAACAAAATCCAGTATCTAAAATCATATGCAAGAGTAAATGGAAATCTATATGCATATTTCACATGCTTGCAAAGTAATGCTCAAAATTCTCCAAGCTAGGCTTCAACAGTACATGGAGTTAAAGCTTCCAGATGTTCAAGCTGGACTTAGAAAAGGCAGAGGAACCAGAGATCAAATTGCCAACATCTGCTNCTAAAATCATATGCAAGAGTAAATGGAAATCTATATGCATATTTCACATGCTTGCAAAGTAATGCTCAAAATTCTCCAAGCTAGGCTTCAACAGTACATGGAGTTAAAGCTTCCAGATGTTCAAGCTGGACTTAGAAAAGGCAGAGGAACCAGAGATCAAATTGCCAACATCTGCTGAATCATAGAGAGCAAGACAATTACAGAAAAAAAAAAAAAAACATTTAATTTTGCTACATTGACTATGCTAAAGCTTTTTACTATGTGGATCACAACAAATTGTGGAAAATTCTTAAAGAGATAGAAATACCAGACCACCTAACCTGCCTCCTGTGAAACCTGTATGCAGGTCAGTCAAGAAGCACCAGTTAGAACCAGACATGGAACAACAGACTGGTTCAAAATTGGAAGAGGAGTACATCAAGGCTGTATATTGTAACCCTGCTTATTTAACATATATACAGAGTACCTCATGTGAAATGCCCGACTGGATAAAGCACAAGTTGGAATCAATTTGCTGGGAGAAATATCGACAACCACAAATATGCAGATGACACCACCCTTATAGTAGAAACAAAGAGGAATTAAAAGAGCCTCTTGATGAAGGTGAAAGAGGAGAGTATAAAGCTGGCTTAAAACTCAAGATTCAAAAAATAAAGATCATCACATCCAGCCCCATAACTTCATGGCAAATAAATGGGGAAACAATGGAAACAGTGACATAATTTATTTTCTTGGGCACCAAAATCACTGCAGATGGTGACTTCAGCCATGAAATTAAAAGACATTGTCTCCTTGGAAGAAAAGCTATGACAAATCTAGACAACGTATACAAAAGCAGAAACATTACTTTGGCAACAAAGGTCAGTATAGTCAAAGCTATGCTTTTCCCAGTAGTCATGTATGGATGTGAGAGTAGGACCATGAAGAAGGCTGAGTGACGGAAAATTTATGCTTTGAACCATGGTTCTGGAGAAGACTCTTGTGAGTCCCTTGTACTGCAAAGAGATCAAATTAGTCAATCCTAAAGATCAGTCAGTTCAGTTCAGTCGCTCAGTTGTGTCCAACTCTTTGCGACCCCATGAATCGCAGCACACCAGGCCTCCCTGTCCATCACCATCTCCTGGAGTTCACTCAGACTCACGTCCATCGAGTCCAAGATGCCATCCAGCCATCTCATCCTCGGTCGTCCCCTTCTCCTCCCGCCCCCAATCCCTCCCAGCATCAGAGTCTTTTCCAATGAGTCAACTCTTCACATGAGGTGGCCAAAGTACTGGAGTTTCAGCTTTAGCATTATTCCTTCCAAAGAAATCCCAGGGTGGATCTCCTTCAGAATGGACTGGTTGTATCTCCTTGCAGTCCAAGGGACTCTCAAGAGTCTTCTCCAACACCACAGTTCAAAAGCATCGATTCTTCAGTGCTCAGCTTTCTTCACAGTCCAACTTTCACATCCACACATGACCACAGGAAAAACCAGGTCAGGAACTGCGGCGGTAAGGAGATATCCCTCGTCCAAGGTAAGGAGCAGCGGCTGTGCTATGAAACAGCCGTGAAGAGACAACCGACGCCCAAGGTAAGAGAAACCCAAGTAAGATGGTAGGTGTTGCAAGAGAGCATCAGAGGGCAGACACACTGAAACCATATTGGCAGAAAACTAGTCAATCTAATCACACTAGGACCAGGGCCTTGTCTAACTCAATGAAACCAAGCCATGCCTGCAGGGCAACCCAAGGCGGGCGGGTCATGGTGGAGAGGTCTGACAGAACGTGGTCCACTGGAGAAGGGAATGGCAAGCCACTTCAGTATTCTTGCCTTGAGAACCCCATGAACAGTATGAAAAGGCAAAATGATAGGATATCAAAAGAGAATCTCCCCAGGTCGTTAGGTGCCCAATATGCTACTGGAGATCAGTGGAGAAATAACTCCAGAAAGAATGAAGGGATGGAGCCAAAGCAAAAACAATACCCAGTTGTGCATGTGACTGGTGATAGAAGCAAGATCCGATGCTGTAAAGAACAATATTGCATAGGAACCTGGAATGTCAGGTCCATGAATCAAGGCAAATTGGAAGTGGTCAAACAAGAGATGGCAAGGGTGAACGTCGACATTCTAGGAATCAGCGAACTAAAATGGACTGGAATGGGTGAATTTAACTCAGATGACCATTATATCTACTACTGCGGGCAGGAATCCCTCAGAAGAAATGGAGTAGCCATCATGGTCAACAAAAGAGTCCGAAATGCAGTACTTGGATGCAATCTCAAAAACGACAGAATGATCTCTGTTCGTTTCCAAGGCAAACCATTCAATATCACAGTTATCCAAGTCTATGCCCCAACCAGTAATGCTGAAGAAGCTGAAGTTGAACGGTTTTATGAAGACCTACAAGACCTTGTAGAACTAACACCCAAAAAAGATGTCCTTTTCATTATAGGGGACTGGAATGCTAAAGTAGGAAGTCAAGAAACACCTGGAGTAACAGGCAAATTTGGCCTTGGAATGCGGAATGAAGCAGGGCAAAGACTAATAGAGTTTTGCCAAGAAAATGCACTGGTCATAGCAAACACCCTCTTCCAGCAACACAAGAGAAGACTCTACACATGGACATCACCAGATGGTCAACACCGAAATCAGATTGATTATATTCTTTGCAGCCAAAGATGGAGAAGCTCTATACAGTCAACAAAAACAAGACCAGGAGCTGACTGTGGCTCAGATCATGAACTCCTTATTTCCAAATTCAGACTTAAATTGAAGAAAGTAGGGAAAACCGCTAGACCATTCAGGTATGACCTAAATCAAATCCCTTATGATTATACAGTGGAAGTGAGAAATAGATTTAAGGGCCTAGATCTGATAGACAGAGTTCCTGATGAACTATGGAATGAGGTTCGTGACATTGTACAGGAGACAGGGATCAAGACCATCCCCATGGAAAAGAAATGCAAAAAAGCAAAATGGCTGTCTGGAGAAGCCTTACAAATAGCACTGAAAAGAAGAGAGGCGAAAAGCAAAGGAGAAAAGAAAAGATATAAGCATCTGAATGCAGAGTTCCAAAGAATAGCAAGAAGAGATAAGAAAGCCTTCTTCAGCAATCCTAAAAATAATCACACCTAAATATTCATTGGAGGAATCGGTGCTGAAGCTGAAGCTCCAATCCTTTGACTACCTGATTTGAAGAGCTGACTCATTAGAAAAGACCTGTATGCTGGCAAAGCTGAAGGCAGGGAAAGGGGATGAAAGAGGATGAGATGATTGGATGACATCACTGACTCAATGGACATGAATTTCAGCAGGTTCTTGGAGGTGGTAAAGGACAGGGAAGCCTGGTGTGCTGAAGTCCATGAGATTGCAAAGAGTGGGGCATGACTGAGTGACTGAACAGCAACAACAATATGCATCTTATAAAAGGAGCACCTAAATCGCTGGATGAAAGATAGATATTCTACATTACAAAGCTATAGTAATTGAAACAGCGTAGTACTGGCACACAACCAGAAATAAACCCCTGTAACTATGGTCAGTTAATGCATGACAAAGGAGGCAAAAATACGCAATGGATGAAAGACAATCTTCAATAAGTGATGCTGGGAAAACTGGACAGCAATATGTAAAAGAATAAAATTAAAACATTCTCTAACATAGCATTTACAAAAGTAAATCACAATGGGTAAAATATATAAACATAAGGCCAGAGACTATAAAAGTCTTAGAAGCAAACACAAGCAGAACAACCTTTGACATAAATCACAAAAGATATCTTTGTGGATCTACCCTTTGCTGCTGCTGCTGCTAAGTCGCTTCAGTCGTGTCCGACTCTGTGCGACCCCAAGGACGGCAGCCCAACGGGCTCCACCATCCCTGAGATTCTCCAGGCAAGAACACTGGAGTCAGTTGCCATTTCCTTAGAGTAATGGAAAAAAAAAAAGCACGCACACACACAAATGGGACCTAACTAAACTTAAAAACTTTTACATAGCAAAGGAAACCATAAACAAATACAACCCACAGAATGGGAGAATATATTTGCAAATGGCATGACCAACAAAGGATTAATCTCCAAAACATACAACCAGCCCATGCAGTTATATTTCAAACAAAATCCAAAAAACCCAATCAAAAAATGGGTAGGAGATCTAAACAGACATTTCTCAAAAGAAGACATACTGATGACCAGTATACATGAAAAGATGCTCAACATAACTAATTATCAGAGAAATGCAAATCAAAACTCCAATGAGGCATTACCTCAGATCAGCCAGAATGCTTCCATAAAAAAATTTTACAAAGAGTAAATGCTTGAGAGGCTGTGGAGAAATGGGGACCCTCCTACATTGTTGGTGGAAATGTTATTTAGTATAGTCTCTATGGAGAACAGTGTGGAAGCTTTCTAAAAAACTTAAAAATAGAACTATCATACAATCCTGAAATCTCACTTGTGGGCATATATGTGGAGAAAACCGCAGTTAGAAAAGATATATGCAACCCAATGTTTACTGCAGCACTATTTACAGTAGCCAAGACATGGAAGCAGTGTCCATCAATGGAAGAATGGATAATGTATAGATAAATATCATATGACATCACTTATATGTGGAATCTTTAAAAAATGATACAAATGGATTCATTTACAAACAGACTCACAGACCTAGAAAACAAATTTATGGTTACCAAAGGGGAAATGTGGGGGAGAGGGACAAATTAGGAGGTGAGAGTTGGACTATAAAGAAAGCTGAATACCAAAGAATTGAGGCTATTGGACTGTGGTATTAGAGAAGACTCTTGAGAGTTCCTTGGACTGCAAGGAGATACAACCAGTCCAACCTAAAGGAAATCAGTACTGAATATTCGTTGGAAGAACTGATGCTGAAGCTGAAACTCCAATACTTTGGCCACCTGATGGGAAGAGCTGACTCACTGGAAAAGACCCTGATGCTGGGAAAGATTGAAGGCGAGAGGAGACGGAGAAAACAGAGGATGAGATGGTTGGATGGCATCACCGACTCAATGGACATGAGTTTGAGTCCATTCTGGGAGCTGTTGATGGACAGGGAAGCCTGGCCTGCTGCAGTCATTGGGGTCACAAAGTATCAGACATACTGAGCAACTGAAATGAACCAAGAAAAGTATCTGAAAAAGAATGGATACTTATATATGTATGTATAACTAAATCACATTGCAGTACACCTGAAACTAGTACAACATTGTAAATCAACGATCAGTTCAGCTGCTCAGTCGTGACCAACTCTTTGCAACCACATAGACTGCAGCACACCAGTCTTATCCATCCATCATCAACTCCCAGAGCTGGCTCAAACTCACATCCACTGTTGGTCATGCCATCCAACCAACTCATCCACTGTCGTCCCCTTCTCTCGCCTTCAATCTTTCCTAGCATCAGGGTCTTTTCCAACAAGTCAGTTCTTCACATCAGGAGGTCAAAGTATTGGAGCTTCAGCAGCTTCAGCATCAGTCCTTCCAATGAATATTCAGGACTGATTTCCTTTAGGATTGACTGGTTTGATCTCTTTGCAGTCCAATGGACTCTCAAGAGTCTTCTCCAACACCGCAGTTCAAAAGCCATCAATTCTTCGATACTCAGCCCTTTTATGGTTCAATTGACATCCATACATGGCTATTGGAAAAACCAAAGCTTTCATCATATGGAACTTTATTGGTAAAATAATGTCTTTGCTATTTAATATGCTGTCTAGGTTTGTCATAGCTTTTCTTCCAAGGAGCAAGTTTCTTTTAGTTTCATGACTGAAGTCACCATCTGCAGTGATCTTGGAGCTCAAGAAATTAAAGTCTGTCACTGTTTCCATTGTTTCTCAATTTATTTGACAAGAAATGATGGGGCCAAATGCCATAATTTAGCTTTTTGAACACTGAATTTTAAGCCAGCTTTTTCACTCTCCTCTTCACTCTCATCAAGAGGCTTTTTAGTTCTCTTCACTTTCTGCCATAAGGGTGGTATCATTTGCATATCTGAAGTGACAGATATTTCTCCTGGCAGTCTTCATTCCAGCTTGTGCTTTTTCCAGCCCAGTGTTTCTCATGATGTACTCTGCATATAAGTTAAAAAAGTAGGGTGAAAATATACAGCTTTGATGTACTCCTTTCCAATTTGGAACCAGTCCATTGTTCCATGTCCAGTCCTAACTGTTGGTTCTTGACCTACATACAGATTTCTCAGGAAACAGATATGATGGTCTCTTATTCCCATCTCATGAAGAATTTTCCACAATTTGTTGTTATCCACACAGTCAAAGGCTTTAGCATAGTCAATGCAGCAGAATTAGATGCCTTGTGTTTTTTTGTTTGTTTGTTTGTTTTTTGTTTTTCTGGAATTCTCTGGCTTTTTATGATTCAACGGATGTTGGCAATTTGGTCTATGGTCCCTCTGCTTTTTCTAAGTCCAGCTTAAACATCTCAGTTCACATACTATTGAAGTCTAGCTTGTAGAATTTGGAGCACTACTTTGCTAGCTTGTGAGATGAATGAAATTGTGTGGTAGTTATAACAATCTTTGGCATTGCCTTTTGTAGGGTTGGAATGAAAACTGTCCTTTCCCAGTCTTGTGGCCCCTGCTGAGTTTTCCAAATTTGCTGGCATCTCGAGTGCAGCACTTTAATGTCATCATCTTTTAGAATTTGAAATAATTCAACTGGAATTCCATCACCTCCACCAACTTTGTGGTGAATCTTCCTAAGACCCACTTGACTTCAGACTCCAGGATGTCTGGCTCTAGGTGAGTGATCACACCATAATGGTTACCTGGGTCATTGAGATCTTTTTGCATAGTTCTTCTTTGTATACTTGCACCTCTTCTTGATACCTTCTGCTTCTGTTAGGTCCATACCACTTTTGTCCTTAACTGGGCCCATCTAAGCATGAAATATTCCCTTGGTATCTCTAGTTTTCTTGAAAAGATATCTAGTCTTTCCCATTTTATAGTTTCCTCTATTTATTTGCACTGCTTACTTAGGAAGACTTTCTTATCTCTTTGCTATTCTTTGGAACTCTGCATTCAGATGGATATGTCTTTCCTTTTCTCCTGTGCCTTTCACTTCTTTTCTCAGCTCTTTGTAAGGCCTCCTCAGATGACCATTTTGCTTTTTTTGCATTTCTTTTTCTTGGGGAAGGTTTTGATCACCCACCTCCTTTACAGTGTTATGAATCTCTAGGCACTCTGTCTATCATATCTAATCCCTTGAATCTATTTATCACTTCCACTGTATAATCATAAGGAGTTTGACTTAGATCATATCTGAATGGTCTAATGCTTTTCCCTATTTTATTCAATTTAAGTCTGAATTTTGCAATAAGGAGTCAGGTCTGAGCCACAGTGAGCTCCTGGTCTTCTTTTTGAATAGAAAGGCTTCAAGTTCTTCCTCTAATTGGTATTTTGACTTTAGTTCAAAGTGAAGTACAGAAAATTCAGAGATTATCTTGTACACTTTGTTAATGTTGTCCAGTTGCTAAGTCATGTTTGGTTCTTTGCAACCCTGTGGACTACAGCACATCCTCTATCCTTCACTATCTCCCAGAGTTTGCTCAAATTCATATCCATTGAGTGTGATGTTATTTAGACATCTCATCCTTTGCAGCCTCCTTCTTTGTTTGCTTTCAAATCTTTCCCAGCATCAGTGTTTTCCAATGAGTGTGATGTTCATATCAGGTGGCTAAATTATTGATGCTTTAGTTCTTCCAATAAAAATTCAGGGTTGATTTCCTTTAAGATTGACTGTTTTGATCTCCTTGAAGTCCAAAGGACTCTCAAGAGTCCTCTCCAGTACCACAATTTGAAAGCAGCCCCAAACACTAAAGCTGAAGAAACTAAAGTTGACTGTTCTATGAAGACCTACAAGACCTTTTAGAACTAACACACACACACAGACACACACACAAAAGATTTACTTTTCATGCTGCTACTGCTAAGTCACTTCAGTCGTGTCCGACTCTGTGTGACCCCATAGACAGCAGCCCACCAGGCTCCCCCATCCCTGGGATTCTCCAGGCAAGAATATTGGAGTGGGTTGCCATTTCCTTCTCCAATGCATGAAAGAGAAAAGTGAAAGTGAAGTCGCTCAGTCTGTCCGACTGTTAGCGATCCCATGGACTGCAGCCCACCAGGCTACTCCGTCCATTGGATTTTCCAGCAAGAGTACTGGGGTGGAGACTTGGAATGCAAATGTAGGAAGTCAAGAGATAATTGGAGTAACAGGCAAGTTTGGCCTTGGAGTACAAAATGAAACAGGACAAAAGCTAGCAGAGTTCTGTTAAAAGAACACACTGACCATAGCAAACAACCTTTTCTAACAGTACTAGAGATGATTCTACACACGGACATCACCAATTTGTCAATACCAAAATCAGACTGATTATTTTCTTTGCAGCCAAAGATGGAGAAGCTCTATACAGTCAGCAAAACCAAGACTGGGAACAGACTGTGACTCAGATCATGAGCTCCTTACTGCAAATTCAGGCTTAAACTGAAGAAAGTAGGGAAAACCACTAGGTATTTAGGTATGACCTAAACCAAATCCTTTACACTAGAGTTGTCATAGCCTGAGGCCTTCACTCACTCTCAAGAACAAAAGAATGTTATCTTGGGCATTTTGTCAATTAAAGCAATTTGCTTTTACAATTTCAGTTAGATTTTTATATGATAAGTGAAACACCTCTTCCGTAGATGTGTCACTCTAAGTTTGTAGATCTTGGCTCTTTGAATTGAGGCTTAGTGTACTTTTTAACTTCAGTCACTTCAGTTCAATTCAGTCACTAGGTCGTGCCCAACTCTTTGCGACCCCATGAATCACAGCACGCCAGGCCTCCCTGTCCATCACCAACTCTTGTAGTTTGCTCAGACTCATGTCCATCGAATCAGTGATGCCATCCAGCCAACTCATTCTCTGTTGTCCCCTTCTCCTCCTGCCCCTAATCCCTCCCAGCATCAGAGTTTTTTCCAATGAGTCAACTCTTCGCATGAGGAGGCCAAAGTACTGGAGTTTCAGCTTTAGCATCATTCCTTCCAAAGAAATCCCAGGGCTCATCTCCTTCAGAATGGACTGGTTGGATCTCCTTGCAGTGCAAGGGACTCTCAGGAGTCTTTTCCAACACCACAGTTCAAAAGCATCAATTCTTCAGTGCTCAGCTTTCTTCACAGTCCAACTCTCACACCCATACATGACTACTGGAAAAACCATAGTCTTTACTAGATGGACCTTTGTTGGCAAAGTAATATCTCTGCTTTTGTATATGGTATCTAGGTTGGTCATAACTTTTCTTCCAAGGAGTAAGCGGCTTTAATTTCATGGCTACAGTCACCATCTGCAGTGATTTTTGAGCCCCAAAAATAAAGTCTGACACTGTTTCCACTGTTTCTCCATCTATTTCCCATGAAGTGATGGGACCAGATGCCATGATCTTCATTTTCTGAATGTTGAGCTTTAAGCCAACTTTTTCACTCTCCTCTTTCACTTTCATCAAGAGGCTTTTTAGCTCCTCTTCACTTTCTGCCATAAGGATGGTGTCATCTGCATATCTGAACTTATTGATATTTCTCCTGGCAATCTAGATTCCAGCTTGTGCTTCTTCCAGCCCAGTGTTTCTCATGGTGTACTCTGCATAAAATAATATACAGTGACAATACACAGCCTTGACATACTCCTTTTTCTATTTGGAACCAGTCTGTTGTTCTGTGTCCAGTTCTAACTGTTGCTTCCTGACCTGCATACAGATTTCTCAAGAGGCAGGTTAGGTGGTCTGGTATTCCCATCTCTTTCAGAATTTTCCACAGTTTATTGTGATCCACACAGTCAAAGGCTTTGGCATAGTCAATAAAGCAGAAATAGATGTTTTTCTGGAACTCTCTTGCTTTTTCCATGATCCAGCGGATGTTGGCAATTTGATCTCTGGTTCCTCTGCCTTTTCTAAAACCAGCTTGAACATCAGGGAGTTCACGGTTCACATATTGCTGAAGCCTGGCTTGGAGAATTTTGAGCATTACTTTACTAGCGTGTGAGATGAGTGCAATTGTGCGGTAGTTTGAGCATTCTTTGGCATTGCCTTTCTTTGGAATTGGAATGAAAACTGACCTTTTCCAGTCCTGTGGCCACTGCTGAGTTTTCCAAATTTGCTGGCATATTGAGTGCAGCACTTTCACAGCATCATCTTTCAGGATTTGAAACAGCTCAACTGGAATTCCATCACCTCCACTAGCTTTGTTCTTAGTGATGCTTTCTAAGGCCCACTTGACTTCACATTCCAAGATGTCTGGCTCTAGATTAGTGATCACATCCTCATGATTATCTGGGTCGTGAAGATCTTTTCTGTACAGTTCTTCTGTGTATTCTTGCCACCTCTTCTTAATATCTTCTGCTTCTGTTAGGTCCATACCATTTCTATCCTTTATCGAGCCCATCTTTGCATGAAATGTTCCCTTGGTATCTCCAATTCTCTTGAAGAGATCTCTAGTCTTTCCCATTCTGTTGTTTTCCTCTATCTCTTTGCATTGATTGCTGAAGAAGGCTTTCTTATCTCTTCTTGCTATTCTTTGGAACTCTGCATTCAGATGCTTATATCTTTTCTTTTCTCCTTTGCTTTTCGCCTCTCTTCTTTTCAGTGCTATTTGTAAGGCTTCTCCAGACAGCCATTTTGCTTTTTTGCATTTCTTTTCCATGGGGATGGTCTTGATCCCTGTCTCCTGTACAATGTCACGAACCTCATTCCATAGTTCATCAGGAACTCTGTCTATCAGATCTAGGCCCTTAAATCTATTTCTCACTTCCACTGTATAATCATAAGGGATTTGATTTAGGTCATACCTGAATGGTCTAGCGGTTTTCCCTACTTTCTTCAATTTAAGTCTGAATTTGGAAATAAGGAGTTCATGATCTGAGCCACAGTCAGCTCCTGGTCTTGTTTTTGTTGACTGTATAGAGCTTCTCCATCTTTGGCTGCAAAGAATATAATCAATCTGATTTCGGTGTTGACCATCTGGTGATGTCCATGTGTAGAGTCTTCTCTTGTGTTGCTGGAAGAGGGTGTTTGCTATGACCAGTGCATTTTCTTGGCAAAACTCTATTAGTCTTTGCCCTGCTTCATTCCGCATTCCAAGGCCAAATTTGCCTGTTACTCCAGGTGTTTCTTGACTTCCTACTTTAGCATTCCAGTCCCCTATAATGAAAAGGACATCTTTTTTGGGTGTTAGTTCTACAAGGTCTTGTAGGTCTTCATAAAACCGTTCAACTTCAGCTTCTTCAGCATTACTGGTTGGGGCATAGACTTGGATAACTGTGATATTGAATGGTTTGCCTTGGAAACGAACAGAGATCATTCTGTCGTTTTTGAGATTGCATCCAAGTACTGCATTTCGGACTCTTTTGTTGACCATGATGGCTACTCCATTTCTTCTGAGGGATTCCTGCCCGCAGTAGTAGATATAATGGTCATCTGAGTTAAATTCACCCATTCCAGTCCATTTTAGTTCGCTGATTCCTAGAATGTCGACGTTCACCCTTGCCATCTCTTGTTTGACCACTTCCAATTTGCCTTGATTCATGGACCTGACATTCCAGGTTCCTATGCAATATTGTTCTTTACAGCATCGGATCTTGCTTCTATCACCAGTCACATGCACAACTGGGTATTGTTTTTGCTTTGGCTCCATCCCTTCATTCTTTCTGGAGTTATTTCTCCACTGATCTCCAGTAGCATATTGGGCACCTAATGACCTGGGGAGTTCCTCTTTCAGTATCCTATCATTTTGCCTTTTCATACTGTTCATGGGGTTCTCAAGGCAAGAATACTGAAGTGGTTAGCCATTCCCTTCTCCAGTGGACCACATTTTGTCAGACCTCTCCACCATGACCCGCCTGGCTTGGGTGGCCTCACAGGTATGGCTTAGTTTCATTGAGTTAGACAAGGCTGTGGTCTTAGTGTGATTAGATTGACTAGTTTTCTGTGAGTATGGTTTCAGTGTGTCTGCCCTCTGATGCCCTCTTTCATCACCTACGGTCTTACTTGGGTTTCTCTTACTTGGACTTGGGGTATCTCTTCACGGCTGCTCTACCAAAGTGCAGCCGCTGCTCCTTACCTTGGACGAGGGATATCTCTTTACTACCGCCCTTCCTGACCTTGAACATGGAATAGCTCCTCTAGGCCCTCTTGTGCCCACGCAGCCATGGCTCCTTGGACATAAGGTAGCTCCTCCTGGCGGCTGTCCCTGGCCTTGGGTGTGGGATAACTCCTCCTAGCTGCTGCCCCTGACCTCAGACATTGGGTAGCTCCTCTTAACATATACCTATTAGGCACTTACTGTGAGCAAGAACTGCTCTCTAAGTTCTTCACAAATATTAACACACTTAATTTTGAAAAACTTATATGATGTTGTGAGTAGTAATACAGCTCCTAGTTTAGAGATATAGAAAACTGAAGCATGGAGAGCTTAGATAATATCATTGATGTTCACAGAGATGGTAATGACAGGGGAAAGTTTCAAATTCGTGATGTCAAATAACTTCTTAATTATTACAGTGTGTGGGTGCTTAGTTTGTTCAGTCATGTCTGACTCTTTGTGACCACTGAACCAAAACCCGCCGGTCTCCTCTGTTCAAGGGATTCTCCAGCAATGAAAGAATACTGGAGTGGGTTGCCATGTACTCCTCTAGGGGATTGTCCTGACCCAGGGAATGAATCTTAGTATCCTACATCTCATGCATTCACAGATGGGTTCTTTACCACTAGTGCCACCTGGGAAGGCCCAATCATTACAGTAGTCAATACAAAATAATTCATTAAATCAGAGTTATCATAAAATTCTTTAGCAACTATGCATTTTATGTCAGAAGATATTGAAAATGTTATTTATATGTTAAATCTAGAGTGGATTCATTTTATGTAATAACAGATAACAGCTTTATAGGCCTAGAATATGTTTTCTATTTTATGAGATATACATGATTATAAAAACACAAAAAGGATAATATAAAGGTTACAATGGAATAGTAAGCTAATATTTAATTATCCGTTGCCATTTTCAAATTCATTGACTCTCCACCTTTTCAAATGGGTTTTGGGTGCTAAGAGTGGAAGTTAGTTGTTTAATGTGTGCTTTCCTTTTAAACAAGGAGTATTAAAGTAATCACATGAACATATAAGTTTCACTAAAGGACTCTAGGGTGCTAAATCACTTTATCAGAAAATTTAAAGCTCATTAACATTCCGTCCATGACTTTTCCAGCAGCAGCCATATTTGTGGAACAATTTATATGCAAATTAAAAAAATAAATTGATATTGAAGTTATCTAAGGATGGCTGCTTTATATCTATGATTTATGATCAGTTGTGAGCATGGCATTTATCATGCAGACACAAAAAATAAATTGAACAACAAATGCAAATCATAAAAAGCAAAGAAAGGTATCCAAAGACTATTATATTGACACATGTCCCCAGAAAATTGTGTCTCCATTCATATTCTCTTAAATTGTTGATATATGCCATGGAAAATTTTTTCCATGTCTAATAAAATATGTTACAGATGCACTAGTTTACATAAAAGAACTTCACTGCTATTTAATATCAAAAGCCTCTTAAATATATGAAAACTCAGACAGATTTTCATATAGATAGATTGATTTTGCTGACAGACAATGGAAATACTTTTAAACTCTAATTTTCACATATTAAATATTAAAAATGAAAAGCACAGTTAATTTGAAAAATGTGTTCTTAGCTTTTTTACAAGTACCCAAAGAGACAATAAATCCAGATCCTTTTTTCCTTGGTAGTACCACATAGTGGGGGTGTAGATCAAGGAAGTTAAGAACTAATTAAGACTGGATATTCTGTTTAATATTTTTCAAATTTATTTAGAAAGGTCTTTGATAACATTTCAGCTAAGAGCTGGTTTCATACTAAGCCAGTTGATTTCTTAGCAAATACCACTTAGTCCTACAAAAATGATAAAAAGTGGTATAAGAAATTATCTATAACTATGATCATATGTGAGTTTATAGTCTATGTGTACATACTACCACAGATTAATCCTGTCTAAGTTTAACATTTTTTTTTCCTTTGGGAATGATTTTATACCCAGTCACATGAATGTCTCAGCAAGTGGAATAAGCCATGATACAACTGCAGATGAATGATCTCTGTGATAATGGAAATTATTTTTAAGAGAAGATAGTGACCTACTCCCCTAAGTTATGAGGTAAACAGTTTCCTTTTCTGCACTGACTGGCATTTTCATTCCTTAATATGCCAGCAAATTTGGAAAACTCAGCAGTGGCCACAGGACTGGAAAAGGTCAGTTTTCATTCCAATCCCAAAGAAAGGCAATGCCAAAGAATGCTCAAACTACCACACAATTGCACTCATCTCACATGCTAGTAAAGTAATGCTCAAAATTCTCCAGGGCAGGCTTCAGCAATACGTGAACCATGAACTCCCTGATGTTCAAACTGGTTTTAGAAAAGGCAGAAGAAAAGAAATCAAATTGCCAACATCCGCTGGATCATGGGAAAAGCAAGAGAGTTCCAGAAAAACATCTATTTCTGCTTTCTTGACTATGCCAAAGCCTTTGACTGTGTGGATGACAATAAACTGTGGAAAATTCTGAAAGAGATGGGAATCCTAGACCACCTGACCTGCCTCTTGAGAAATCTGTATGCAGGTCAGGAACCAACAGTTAGAACTGGAAATGGAACAACAGACTGATTCCAAATAGGAAAAGGAGTACATCAAGGCTGTATATTGTCACCCTGCTTAATTAACTTATATGCAGAGTACATCATCAGAAATGCTGGACTGGAAGAAACACAATGCTGCCGTCTATGGGGTCACACAGAGTCGGACACGACTGAAGTGACTTAGCAGCAGCAGCAGACTGTTCTGCAGTTGTGTCCGACTCTTTGTGACCTCGTGGACTGCAGCACACCAAGCTCCTCCGTCCTTTCCTTCACCATCTCCCGGAGTTGGCTCACTCTGTCCATCGAGTTGGTGATGCCATCCAACTACCTCATCTTCTGCTGCCACCTTCTCCTCCTGCCCTCAATCTTGCCCAACATCAGGGTATTTTCCACTGAGTCAGCTCTTTGCATCAGGGGACCAAAGTATTGGAGCTTCTGCATCAGTCCTTCCAATGAATGTTCAGGGTTAATTTCCTTTAGGATTCCCTGGTTTTATCTCCTTGCTGTCCAAGGGACTCTCGAGAGTCTTCTCCAGCCCCACGATTCGAAAGCATCAATTATTCTCTGCTTATCAGTCAGTATCTCATAGTGAAAACCATTAGAGGGACTTTCTTAGTGGTCCAGGGGTTAAGACTTCAGCTTCCAGTGCTCAGAGGGTGTGGGTTCAATCTCTGGTGGGAGAGCTAAGATCCCACATGCCTTCAGGCCAAAGAACTGAAACATAAAACAGAAGCAATATTGTAACAAATTCAATAAAGACTTTAGAAAATGCTCTACATCAAAAAATAAAAAAAGTTGGACAACGGAATGGGTTATCCTGGGAGGTAGCAAATAAAGAGGTTGCTGTCACTCGATGTATCCCAACAAAGGCAGGATGCAGAGGCGTTGGAGACTGCAAATGCACAATGTCCAAGCCCAGGACTTTTGATGCCAGTTCCAACTGTATGCCTCTTCAGCTGTGTTGCTTCGGGCAAGTCGCTTCACCTCTCGGAGCCTCAGTTTTCTCATCTCCAAATCGAGATGGTTGGACTAGGAAATGCCCGAGTCCCCTGAGCTCTGAAGTGTGATGATCCGTGATAATGCCCAGCGGCCTTTGCTTCCTTCTCTAATCGAGCCCATCCTGCCTCGCAGGCACCACCCACCATCTTTATGCCTCACTGGTGAGGCCATTGTGTCTGAGTGTATTCCGCAAGCCCAGGGGACGCAGAGCGGCTCCCTTGGAGTGTGACAGCTCGGGCCTCTGTACCCGAACTGCCCTGGCAGGAAATTCAAATCCCCCAGCCCCCAGCGTGAATGAATTTCCCAGAATCTTGGATGGGCGTTTACCTCCCACTCCATCAGAATGTGTCTGGTTCCCACGTGCATGTTACTAGAAAAATCTGACAGAGCCCTTTCCAGCCGTCAGGTCTTCTCTGCACCAGTTTCAGTCAGAAGTTTTGAAAATCCTGTGCACTTGGCGTCATGTCATATTTACAGACACGGGCACAGATCTTCTGTCTCGAGTTAGCTGTTGACAGCTGCGTTTCCTCTAACTGCCAGCGTTGCATCTGCCATAGAAGGAGACAGAGGGCTTTACTGATGGGGTGAGGTCTTTGTCTAGAAGGCATGCGCAGCTGGGCGGGGCTCCAGGAGCTTACTTCGGATATGCACCTTGGCATTAAATGGCACACACATCTCTCCGCCTCCGGGTCTCTTTGGGAAGATCACAGCGGCATTTTCAATTTTGCTTTCCTAAAGATTCTGCAGCCATGAAATCAGAAGACGCTTACTCCTTGGAAGAAAAGTTACGACCAACCTGGATAGTATATTCAAAAGCAGAGACATTACTTTGCCGACTAAGGTCCACCTAGTCAAGGCTATGGTTTTTCCTGTGGTCACGTATGAATGTGAGAGTTGGACTGTGAAGAAAGCTGAGCGCCGAAGAATTGATGCTTTTGAACTGTGGTGTCGGAGAAGACTCTTGAGAGTCCCTTGGACTGCAAGGAGANATGGAAGAAACACAAGCTGGAATCAAGATTGCTGGGAGAAATATCAATAACCTCAGATATGCTGATGACACCACCCTTATGGCAGAAAGTGAGGAGGAGCTAAAAAGCCTCTTGATGAAAGTGAAGGAGGAGAGCGAAAAAGTTGGCTTAAAGCTCAACATTCAGAAAACGAAGATCATGGCATCCGGTCCCATCACTTCATGGGAAATAGATGGGGAAACAGTGGGAACAGTGTCAGACTTTATTTTGGGGGGCTCCAAAATCACTGCAGATGGTGACTGCAGCCACGAAATTAAAAAACACTTACTCCTTGGAAGAAAAGTTATGACCAACCTAGATAGTACATTCAAAAGCCAGACATTACTTTGCCAACTAAGGTCCGTCTAGTCAAGGCTATGGTTTTTCCTGTGGTCATGTATGGATGTGAGAGTTGGACTGTGAAGAAGGCTGAGCGCTGAAGAATTGATGCTTTTGAGCTGTGGTGTTGGAGAAGACTCTTGAGAGTCCCTTGGACTGCAGGGAGATCCAACCAGTCCATTCTGAAGGAGATCAGCCCTGGGATTTCTTTGGAAGGACTGATGCTAAAGCTGAAACTCCAGTACTTTGGCCACCTCATGCGAAGAGTTGACTCATTGGAAAAGACTCTGATGCTGGGAGGGATTGGGGGCAGGAGGAGAAGGGGACGACTGAGGATGAGATGGCTGGATGGCATCACGGACTCAATGGATGTGAGTCTGAGTGAACTCTGGGAGATGGTGATGAACAGGGAGGCCTGGCATGCTGAGATTCATGGGGTCGCAAAGAGTCGGACACGACTAAGCGACTGAACTGAACTGAACTGAATGTAGAAAAATAAAGAATAAATTAATCCAGGTATAATTTTGAGGCTATTATCATTACCATATGTCTCTCTGATTACCTTTCTCCTCAGGGACTTGATGTTTTACAAAATCTAGTCTACCAAAACAAATGAATTAATAAAGTAATAATTGATTTTTTAAAATTTTAATGAATCAATGACATGTGTAATTGCCCATCAGAGATAATGATCAAGATGAGGAAACCAGTGTGGCAAAGATAGTTCAAGCAATGTGTTTAGGGGCAAATAATTTGGTCTCATGGAACAATGTATAGCTTCGGTTACCATCTTAAAATTAATAGAAACAACTAAAGACACTCTCCAGAGCTCAGACCTCTGTTTTGAAATCAGTGTTCCATAGTCAAAGAATAAATTGGTATAGAAAATCAGCTTTATTTTAATTCATAATTTTTAAAAAAGGAAACAACCTAGAGAAGAATATCAAGATTAATTTACAAGAAGAATAGCGTTGAGGTGCCCAGGAAAAAATGTGAGTCTGACCCTTATGCCAAGGGCAAAGGAGAAAAATGAATATGAGTGATGAGCTCTCAGCAACCTTCCAACTTCACTGACAAAGATTCAAGTAATGGATAAGAGAAGGCAAATGTATCAGCAGAAGATAAGACAATATTTTTATTCACTTTTTATACCTATTTCTTTAACTTCTATGTGATAGGTTTGGTTTGTTTTCCCTGCCTTGAAAAGATAAATGCAGATGGATTCACATCCTCCAGAGACTAGAATCAGATGATCAAGTCAAAACAAATCCTTCTGAAAGCACCCAATCTCATAACAGATGCAGTAAAAGACACATCATTGGCCATTTTGAGAATTTCCTGCCCAAGAAACATCTTAAACACACATGTCCAAAATTGACAGTTGTTAAGCTCCAACTTTGAAAACTAGGTTACCAAGTTTTGACACACTGAGAATCATGCAAGTGTCAGGTTTTTTGTGCTTTTTTTACAAAACACAAAGGATAGAAAAGTAGTAAATATCACATCATGCTGAATTTGTCTTAATCCTCACTTTATTCATTCACAAATCACATAAATCTCACAGAATATTGTACCAGCATTTTCAAACCATGGCTCCATTAAAGATTTAACTTCTGAAAGTCAGAAAGAGGTTTTCTTATTAAGCTGCCATTTCTTTTACAAAATAGACTATTTTATACTTACTGCTACCCTTTGAACTCGTATAGTGAATAATTAAAACTAAACTGCAGAGCATAATTTTCAGTGCTGAGTACACTGTAGGTTGTAGGTTTTTGCTTAGTGGCTGATTTCAAATGCTCACCAATCCCCAGAGGGATAACCCTGCCATTAGTTTGAATTGACAAAATTGGCTGGCCCCTAAAAGCAAGGCAGACAGCTCCAAATCATAATAAAATGGTCTTGTTGGCAACTCACCATATTGACAGTGGGGTCCCTGAAAACCCTTTGAACACTGGCACCGGCGGACTTCACCCTCTGAGCATCTCTTCCCATGGACACAAGTCCCCACTGCAGAGTCAGCTAAAACAAAGGTAGACAAGAAGGCCGGAGAGAACAGAGTATAGGGAAGGAAAGAAATCCTCAGTGTAAGCATCAAGTTGCTAATACAGACACCATCTAGAAATTTTTACCAGCTCCTCTAGCCTCTCCATCGAAAACAGTTTTTTATTACCAAGTAAGGCCATTGCCTTCTAAAGCCTTGTAGAACTCTATATGTGGTAACATCTGTATCACTTTGAAGCTCGTAGAAATGACCCACCCCAGACCTACTGAATCAGAATCCATACCTTAACAAGATCCTAGCTGATTTGTATTCAGATTCAAATTTCAGTAGTGATGGCCTTTATAGGAAACAAATATTTTAAAGAGGGGATATATGTATACGTATAACTGATTCACTTTGCTGTACACCTGAAGCTAACACAGCATTGTATATCAACTCCACTCCAACAAAAACTAAAGGGAAAAAAAAAGTAGCACTAGTCTAAAGGAACTCCATGAAGATGGCTGTGCAACCCAAGCAAATATAAAACACAAGCAAGAAATACAAATACTTATCAGAGGCAAAGGACTGTGCTAGGTGCCACACAAGATAAAGAATTCATCTCACAGTCATTAATTTCCAGGAGTCTATAATATAGTTGAGATGACACGTGGGCAGATATATTTACTGAGCTTAAGCCACTCATCTTCAGGGGCCTAGCACTGCATGAAAATATAATGACCCCCAGTGTATCCTTCAACCCTAAGCCTGCTTAATATGGAAAGCCTGAGGCAACTTCACCAAAATCATTCAAGAGCAGAAAGCATGGTGGGGAAGGGAGCAGGATGCCGACAAACTCCCGAAGGTGCAGGATAACAGGAGAGATGAATGGTTGTGCTGTGGTCTGCATTGATTGCAACACACTGAAGCATTTTAAGTGACTTGGCAATAACCATAAACACATAGGTAACAGAGTCGCTAAACGGATTCGTTTCTCTGGTGTGAATGAACTATATAATGCTGCTAGTTCCGCTGCTCAAGGGCTGTCAGATAGACACCAAAGGTCCTGGAATACCCTCACCAGAGGTTTGTGAAAGGACTGCATACTTCATCTTAAAAAGTAAACTGCCTCCCTAGTTCTGCAATTAATCATGACAAGCACAAGTCAAGAAATCCCATTTAGATTTCCCTCTGGACTTTTGAATCAGCCATGGATTACAAATTTGATGATATGAGAAAGGGGCAAACAGCAAAGGGAGATGGAAGTTTACTAGGTGTAACCTGTCTGGCTTTAAATAAACTGCCTTTTACATAAAGAGACAGAATATATAGCAGCAGTTCTGTGGGTCCTGAGTGCTGACCTATCATTAGCAATGCTTAACAGAAAGGCTTTCTGCACATTTCTGTACATGCCATGTGTGCATCTTCAGTCCAAAGAGATGCTCGGAATCTGTGGTGAGTCTAAAGATGCCTAAAGCTTGACAAGCATGATATGATTGAAGCCCAAAACAGAGTGAGACCATTACTTCTTCTGACAGAGAGTTAGACAGAAAGAATTATAACTTACAGACAGCATAGGCAGCCAGGTTCATTGTCCCACCGGCTCCAACCAGGGCAGCACTTGTAGACCGTCTGCTGCTCCAGGCGTATGCCTGTCTATAGACGGTGTAGTATTGGGTCCTAAGGAATAAGAATGAGATTGATCCTATTTTCCTCTTAAGGTAATGCTTCGTCTTAAGGCCAGAGCTGTCACCTTAAACCCACTATCAAATTCTCCCTGCAACCCAAATCCTGACATTTATACACACATACACACTATATATATATATATATATATAACAATATATAATTTGTTTGCATTATACATGCATGTGCACACACACACACGCACACACACACCTCACTAAATACATAACCAAGATTCAATGTAGATACAGGTTACTGAAATTTAAGAGGGACTGCAAGAACAGTAGTATAAACTACCCTAAGGGTCATGGAAACTATCAAAAATGGAACCCACAATTATGAAGAAAATAATGAAATCTAGAAGGATAATAAGTCACACGCTTTCAATTTGACAGCAAAGTCCCCTCATCATGGGTCCGATGACAGTGTGCATTCTCATCAGTGGTGACATCACCCATAAGCGGCGGACAATTAGTACTGGGGTAGGAGGGGTGAGAAAAATCTTAGCAATACAATGGTCTGTGGTCCTACACGTGAGCAGAGAACAGAAACAGAAACAATCATATCTGTGATATTGAACCTTCATGGGGAAGGGGGACAATTACTAAAAGAAAAAGTTTACAAAGTCTCCTGGGCGGGGAGGACAATAAGGAACCAAAGATTGAACAATGAACAAAATAGTGAACAAAACACTACAGTATTTCTGCTGACCTCTTAATAGACCTGCTGCTAAGTCACTTCAGTCGTGTCTGACTTTGTGTGACCCCATAGACGGCGGCCCGCCAGGCTCCCCCGTCCCTGGGATTCTCCAGGCAAGAACACTGGAGTGGGTTGCCATTTCCTTCTCCAATGCATGAAAGTGAAAAGTGAAAATGAAGTCGCTCAGTCGTATCCAACTCTTAGCGACTCCATGGACGGCAGCCTACCAGGCTCCTCCATCCATGGGATTTTCCAGGCAAGAATACTGGAGTGGGGTGCCACTGCCTTCTCCATCTTCAGTGGAGTTTAGTTCAGTCGCACAGTCGTGTTCGACTCTTTGCAACCCCATGAATCACAGCACGCCATGTCTCCCTGTCCATAACCAACCTCCGGAGTTCACTCAGACTCACGTCCATCGAGTCAGTGATGCCATTCAGCCATCTCATCCTCTGTCATCCCCTTCTTCTTCTGCCCCAATCCCTCCCAGCATCAAAGTCTTTTCCAGTGAGTCAACTCTTCACATGAGGTGGCCAAAGTAATGGAGTTTCAGCTTTAGCATCATTCCTTCCAAAGAAATCCCAGGGCTGATCTCCTTCAGAATGGACTGGTTGGATCTCCTTGCAGTTCAAGGGACTCTCAAGAGTCTTCTCCAACACCACAGTTCAATTCTTCGGCGCTCAGCTTTCTTCACAGTCCAACTCTCACATCCATACATGACCACTGGAAAAACCATAGCCTTGACTAGACAGACCTTTGGCAAAGTAATGTCTCTGCTTTTAAATATGCTGTCTGGAAAAAAAAAAAAAAAATGTGTTGTCTAGGTTGGTCATAACTTTTCTTCCAAGGAGTAAGCGTCTTTTAATTTTGTGGCTGCAGTCACCATCTGCAGTGATTCTGAAGCCTAAAAAAAATAAAGTCTGACACTGTTTCCACTGTTTCCCCATCTATTTCCCATGAAGTGATGGGACCAGATGCCATGATCTTCGTTTTCTGAATGTTGAGCTTTAAGCCAACTTTTTCACTCTCCTCTTTCACTTTCATCAAGAGGCTTTTTAGTTCCTCTTCACTTTCTGCCATAAATGTGGTGTCATCTGCATATCTGAGGTTATTGATATTTCTCCTGACAATCTTGATTCCAGCTTGTGCTTCTTCCAGCCCGGCGTTTCTCATGATGTACTCTGCATAGAAGTTCAATAAGCAGGGTGACAATAAACAGCCTTGACGTATTCCTTTGCCAATTTGGAAAAAGTCTGTTGTTCCATGTGCAGTTCTAACTGTTGCTTCCTGACCTGCATACAGATTTCTCAAGAGGCAGGTCAGGTGGTCTGGTATTGCCATCTCTTTCAGAATTTTCCACAGTTGATTGTGATCCACACAGTCAAAGGCTTTGGCATAGTCAATAAAACAGAACTAGACATTTTTCTGGAACTCTCCTGCTTTGTCTCTGATCCCGCTGATGTTGGCAATTTGATCTCTGGTTCCTCTGCCTTTTCTATAATTTTACTCTTAATCTATTTGTGTCCTCATATTTAAAGTAGGTTTCATGTAGGCAGCACATGGTTGGGTCCTGCTTTTTTGTTCAGTTTAACGAGTCTGTCTTTTAATTGAGAGATTCAGATCGTTTATGTTTAATGTAATTGTTGATATGGTTTAAATCTACCATAATAGATTATCTGTTTTCTAATTGTTCCATCTGTTACTTGCTGTCTCTCTCCTCTCTTTGTGGCTTCTTCTTTGATTAATTGTTTTCATTTTTCTTCTTTGCTTATTAGCTAGAACTTTTGTTATTTTCATGGCTGCTTGGGGGTTTATAGTATACATATTAATATGTAACCTATCACTCTATCTTTAAGCAATAGTATACATTTCATGAACAGTATAGGAACCTGAAACAGTATATCTGTATTTCTCTTCCTCTCCTGTTTTTATTATTTTCTTTCTTTCTTTCTTTTTTTTTTTTTACTTACTTTGGTTTTCATTCGATCTTCTTTTTCTAGTTTCTTTGGGTGAAAGTTGAGGTCATGGATTTCAGACCTTTTTTCTTTTCTAATACACATACTTACTGACACAAATTTCCACCTAAGTACTACATTAGCAGCATCCCACATGTATAGAGATGTAAAATGTATTGTTTTTCAAAGATTTTACATCTATATATGCTATAAATTCTTCATTGCTTTTCTATAATTTCCTATATGGTCAGTTAACTTTTAAAGAGTTGAAAAATATCTTGAATTTCAGTCTTTAGAATGACCATTTCCAGTGTTCTTATTTCCTTTGTTTAAACCCGTATTCCATCTGGTATCATTTTCTTCTACCTAAAGGACATTTTGAGATATTTTGTAGTGTGGATCTGCTGTTAAGGAATTATTTTGACTTTGTATGTCTTAAAAAGTCTTTATTTCACCTTCATTTTTGAAAAGTATTTCTTTTCTTAGAATAGAATTCTAGATAGACAATTTGGGGGCTTGACTTTTTTTCAGTACTTTACACATGTGGTTCCACTGACTTCTCATTTTCATCGTTTCTAACAAGAAATCTGCTGTCATCTCTATCTTTGCTTCTTTGTACAGTATGTGTCTATTTTTCTGGCTACTTAAGATTGTCTCCTTACCATTGATTTTGAACAATTTGATTTTGATGATGGTGAAGCTTTCTTCCCACTTCTTGTGGTTGGGGTTCTTTGGAAGTCCTGAAATTACACACAGAAACACCCCTGCATGTGCCTTGTCATCTAGAATTTTAATCCTATTTTCCATGGTTGTTCATACTTCAGACATTGCATAACGAAGGTCAAGAGCCGACTCTCCAACCTGACATCTATTCTGAATTTTAAAAGCAAATCCAATGACAATGATACGAATCAGGGACACTGTATAACATAAGTGTACTTATAATAAGCACCTTATAATAAGGTGCTGTCCTTAGCATTTCATCTCACTCTTACATTTCTCAGTAACTATTCTATTAATACCATTATCAAACTTAACAGAAATCATTTATTAAGATGTGGAGTCTATCAAGTAGTGTAAAAAAATTTGTTCTTGGTAACCAGAAATGGAGTATGAATCTCTCCTGAAATGTTAGGAAAGAATCAGTTAGCTCCAGCATCAATGCCCCTAGCTGAAATTTTTTTTAAACAAAATTTTATACACATAATGTGCTCTATTGGTATTGATAGCATTTAATTCTATTTAATGTTTTCATAGACATAATGCTTTAATCATTGCTGCATTAAAATGTACTAATTGTAAACAGATTCTCGAAGGAATCAGCTACCAGAAAGCAAGTTGAGAGTAATCATCAGAGGTAAGAATTTTTAACACTCAAAGCTTTCCCGCTCCACCTTTCTTCTGCCCTTCCTTCTTCTCTCCCTACACTCCAGTCTCCTTGTCTCTCCTTGCCCTTCTCACCCTGCCTCTCCCACCCCCCGCCTCAGGTAGAAGTCTGTGGCCTGGGCTCACATCCTGGCCTCACACTGTCTTGTCGGGTGACCTTGGTTAAGGTGATTTCTTAACCTCTCACAGCCTCAGTTTCCTCACATGTAAAAGAGGGACAGTGAAATTTACCTAAGACAGTGATCCTGAGGCTCAAATGAGATGATGGGCATAAAACACCTGGCACATAGTAGGTGCTTGGTCACAGGAGACATAATGTCTTCGTGTGATGAACATTTACTGAGCATCTACTGTGTGCCAGGCCCTGTGGTAGGTGCTGGAGATACAGAAAGAAAGGAATTTGATAAGGGAGACAGGTGAACAAACAAATTACATTAAACTAGAATCAGAGATATTATAGAAGGCTGAGTAAGCTATCCAAGGACAGGGCTGCCTCTGTGCTGGTGAACTCTTTATCACTGGAGGGGTACAGATGGATAATGTGGGCACCATTTTATTGGGATGGGAACACATTTATGGTCTATGTCCTGGTGTTTGGGATGAGGGTTGTATAGAAGTTGTACCTCTAAACTTCAGGCAGAGTTGACTATGCTCCCAGCGTGGAGTTGAAGTGGGGGCATGTGTGACTAAGCCTGGCCAAATGGAACATCACATCTTAAGATCTTATGTGGGCCTTGAAGATGAGGGTCTGGAGCTGCTGACAACCATCTTGCCTGCTTATAATGTTGAGAATGTGGCCACAGCAGAGGGAGCAGAGTCAAGGGACGTTCTGACACGAAGCCTTGACAGCATGGTTGGAACGGCTGGATCCAGCCATACCTGAAGCCAAACTCTCCTTAAACTTCACATCAGCTGAGTCGTAGAACCTCTCTTGATTTTTCCATTTAGATCAGTTTAGGTATGTTTTACATTTCTTGTGGCCAAAGGAGTCCTATAATTGATAAACAAAGATGCTGAAATATTTAGTAAATGTTTGGTGGGGAGGAAAGAGAAAGGAGGAAAGGGATGACCTTTAAGAGCCCTTCCGGCCAGAGAGACTCTGACTTGGGCATTGAAAGGGCTGAATTGGTGGTTGTTTGAGGGACAGAGCGCCAGAACAGGCAACACAGTGCCCCTGCATTCCTCTGACTCCAGTTTCCATTCCGGGGCACTTCCTGGTGCATTTAAATGCGCCCCTGTGTGTATGAGTGCCTTCAGGGTGTTTCAAAATAGCCTGAAATATAAACAGACTGGAAACCCACTCCTTCTCTTCCTCTGACTGCATTTCCTCTCTCCCTGGGGCAGGGGTGGGGGGCAGGGGCTGCAGAACCTCTACAGGAAGGATTCAGAGAGCATTTCAAATTAGCTCTCCTTCTTCCTGGGCTAGGCAAACCACCCCCTGCCCGGGGGAGGGGGCTTTCCCCCTGAGTGCCAGGGCCCAGGTGTGCGGGCAGGAAAAAGTGGCCAGTTATGCTCCAGCTTCAGGTCCTCTGGGTCCCAGGACCTGATCCCCCTCTGCCCTCGTACCCTTACCAGCCTCCAATTGCCAAGGAAAAGGGGCCTGCAGGGAATAAGGAGCCATGGAAGAGGCTGATCCCTGTCATTTTCCAGCTGATAGAGCAGAACCTCCCCACCCCCGTCACAATATAATTCAGCATAACAACAATTTATTAAGCAGCTGGAACTTCCCTAGTGGTCCAGTGACTAAGTCTCCACACACCCAGTGCAGAGGGCCTGGGTTTCATCCCTGGTCAGGGACCTAGGTCCCATGTGCAGCCATGAAGGGCTCTCATGCCACAACCAAAGACCCCACCCACTGCAACTAAAACATCCTGCGTGCCGCAGTTAAGACCCGGTGCAGCCAAATGAAGGACTTCCCTGATAGCTCCGATGGTGAAGAATCTGCCTGCAATGTAGGAGGCCCCGGTTTGATTCCTGGGTCAGGAAGATCTGCTGGAGAAGGCATAGGCTTAAAAAATTTATTAAGCCACAGCCTCTGTGCCAAGCCCCACGAGTGACCACGTTGGACAAAAACAGAGACAGGAAGGCACTTTCATCCGGGGTGCAGGAAATGCATACGCTTGCAGGAGATGCATACGCTTGCCGTGGGATGGCTTATTTTCAAATGTCGTTCCCAACCTACCTCGCAGTATGCATGCCCTGAGTGGTCCCCTCCTCTGAATCTGTGCTGGCCTGTGACTCGTTTCTGATCCACAGAATACAGCAGAAGGGACACTGTCATTTCGGAGAGTAGGCCAGAAGGAACCTTGCAGCCTCCACCTGTGTCTCTCTGAACACTTGCTCTGGGGCTGCTCCCTCTTGGAATCCCGCCACCATGCTGTGAGAAACCCCAGCCACAGGGAAAGCCTGCAGAGTGTTGTGATTTGAATTGTATCTCTCCCCACAGTTCCTCTGGTAAAGTCCCAACTCTCAGAATTTCCTTATTTGGAATAGGGTCAGTGTGGATGTAACTGGTTAAGAGGTGTGCATGCTCCGCCGTGCAGTCGTGTCCAGCTCTTTGCGACCCCGTGGACTGTAGCCCACCAGGCTCCTCTGTCCATGGAATTTTCCAGGCAAGAATACTTAAGCAGTATCTCCTCCTCCAGGGGGGATCTTCCCCTCCTCTAGGGGCTCTTCCTAACCCGGGGAATTAATCCACGTCTCTTGTATCTGCTGCACTGACCGGCAGATTCCAACTGGTTCAGAGGAGGGCCTACTAAAGTGGGCTGGGCCCTAATCCAATACGATGGCTGTCCCTATAAAAAGGAGCTATTTGGATGCAGACACACACACAGCGAGAACACGGTGTGAAGATGAAGGCGGCCATCAGGGTGATGCTCTATAAGCCAAGGACACCAAAGATGGGCAGCAAACCACCCGAAGCCAGGAGAGATGCAGGGAACATCTCCCTCTCACTCCACAGAAGGAACAGACCCTGCCACAGCTTGAGCATGGACTCCCAGCCTCCAGAACTGAGACAATAAATTAGTGTGTTTAAACTCTGTGTGTGTGTGTGTGTGTGGCAGGGAATCAAACAGGTTTGGAGAAATGAAGGGAATTGGGGAGATGGGAGATATCTACATGAAACCACCCCAAAGGCCTGACCTGTGGGTCTCTGTTTCTGCACTGCTTTGGGGTAAGACTCAAACAATTCAGGAGAAACCAGCTAAAACTGCCCCTGAGCAGAACGTGAATCTAATTTGGGGACATGGGTCTGGCTCTAAGAGAACCACCATTTCCTACCCTCGGAGGTGCCAAGAGGAGGGTCACGGAGCAGCAGAAGCCCCTCTCTCCTCTGTGATCTCCACCCACCCCCACCCACAGGACGCAGGGCAGCGGCCTCTGTTTACTTACGAAGGACTTTTCATTTGTCGACTCTAAGAGTCTGGGCACAGGCTCTGCCACTGAAACAAAAAGGCCCTGACGTACAGTGATCCAGCAGGAGGGGGCTTGCTTCTCTCTCATGCCCAATACAGGACGCAGGGCAGCGGCCTCTGTTTACTTACGAAGGACTTTTCATTTGTCGACTCTAAGAGTCTGGGCACAGGCTCTGCCACTGAAACAAAAAGGCCCTGACGTACAGTGATCCAGCAGGAGGGGGCTTGCTTCTCTCTCATGCCCAAAGGTAGACAAAAGGTGCAAGGGGGATGGGCCAGCTCCCCAAGATTATCTCGGTTCCCAGACACCTTCTGTCTTGTTGCTTCTCCGTTTCCCAGGGAGTCACCCTCATCAACATGGTAGAAGCTGCCCACCATCGTGAGCCTCCCTCCAGCTTCCAGCCAGCAGGAAGGGGGTGAGGAGCGTGGCAGGCGGGCAGCTGGCATCCCGAGGTGGCCTGCCTCACTTCCACTCATATTTCAACGGNTTTCCCAGGGAGTCACCCTCATCAACATGGTAGAAGCTGCCCACCATCGGGAGCCTCCCTCCAGCTTCCAGCCAGCAGGAAGGGGGCGAGGAGCGTGGCAGGCGGGCAGCTGGCATCCCGAGGTGGCCTGCCTCACTTCCACTCATATTTCAACGGCCTGACCTCACTGCAAAGACCAGGAAATGTAGTCTTAGATGTGCATATGTGCATATGTGCTTTTGGCCAAATAGGGGAGTCTGTTAGTAAAGGGGAAAGATTTGGGGAGTGGTGAGGAACAGCTAGTGGTCTCCCACACAAATCTAACCAACAAGATGGTAGCATCAATTTCACATTCTGGAAGAAAAGGGCTCAGAGAGGGGTAGTGGCTTGCCCAGACTTACCTAGCCAAGAAGCTGCAGAGCCACACAAAGCCAGGTCTGGCAGGATGCCGCAGCCACAGCCCTCCACACAGAATTCAGACCCTGTCACAGTGTCGCGGGTGGGCACAGGGAGCTTTCTATCTCTCAGTCATCCATCCTGGGTCAGCCAGTCTCTGAGACTTTTTCCCTTGGTCTTGGGGAAGCGGCTGAACTGCTCTAAACCTCAGTTTTGCCCTCTGTTTAATGGGGTCATTGCCGTTGCTCATAAGGTCGTGGTGAAGACGAGATGAAACAGCACCTGTAAATGTTTCGGCACAGAGTAAGAAACAGAGAAAACTTTCAGTCCTTGATAATTATTGTTGTCAGCGGAGCCACCTTGTGAACCCCTGCTGCCACATCAGCTATTTTAACGGATTTGTAATCAGCCAGCCCACTGTGGTTTTGCCCTAACGCGCCTTCAGAAGTCGCGTGAGTTGTCTGCTGTTGCATTAACGAGAGTACCACAAACGTAGTGCCCTTAAAACAATATGCAGTTATTATCTCAGAGTTGCTGTGGGTCAGAGTCTGGGCATGGCTTAGCTGGGTACCCTGGAGGGCTGCAGTCATCATGTGGGCCGGGCAAGGAGCTCACCACAGGGGAAGGAGCCACTTGCAAGTTCACGGGGTTGTTGGGCAGGCTTCCGCTCCATCTGGACTGTCTTGCCAGCCGTGGAGCCCATCCTCAGCCCTCACCACCCAGGCCTCTCTTTAGACAGCTCAAAACATGGCAGCTGGCTCCATCCAAGCTAGTCAGGCAGAGAGTCTAGCAAGAAGCAAGCGAGGATCTCATGTAACATAATCATGGAGGTGACTTCCCATCACCTCTGCTGTACTCGGTTGACTTGAAGCAAGTACATTCAAGGAAAGAGGAGGACCTAAGGCCTTGAGAGCAGGAGGCAAGGATCACCGAGGCCATCTTGGTGTTTGCCCACCCTGAAGTCAAGGTCACAATTGGCAAGTGGACAGCTGCCAGGGACCATGGTGTTTGAGGAAACTGAAACAATCCTGAGGTGTCCAGAGACACAGAAAAAGTTCACCAGCATTTACTGAGCACCTACTGGGCATCAGGCACTGTCTTAGTGCTTTAGGGATATTTAATCTTTTTTAAAATGTATTTGTTTATTCTTGGGCTGTGCTGGGTCTTCACTGTCATGTGCAGGCTTTCTCTAGTTGCAGCGAGTGAAACAACTCTCTAGTTTCTGTACCCGGCCTCTCTTTGCAGCTCTTCTCTCGATGCAGACAGGCTCTGGAGCATGGACTCAGTGCTTGTGGCTCACGGGCTTAGCTGCTTCTTGGCACGTGGGATCTTCCCAGACCAGGGATCAATCCCGGTGTCCCCTGCATCGGCAGGTGGATTTGTAATCACTGGACCACCAGGGCAATCCCTCATTTAATCTTTATAACAGCCCTTGAGAAAGAGGTTCTGAGGATCTCTTGGACTCAGAGAGATTCCGCGACTTGCCCGAGGCCACACAACAGAGAGGCGGCCAAACCGCGATTCAGGCTCAGGCCACCTCACCTCAAAGTCCTGGCTCCCAACTCTGATGACGCTTCGTCCGTGTCAGCCAGTTAAAAAAAAAAAAAAGGTTGGAATCAACGACTGCTGAATCTGGACTTTTCTCTAAAAATAAAAATAAAGGTCAGTCGTCGTCACACGAGAAAAGATGAAAGAATTAGGGGTGGGGAGGGTGTGATGAGAGAAGAAAAAGAGGAAAGGGGTCACGGTCACTGACTTCAGACCTCAGAGGGCTTGGCCGGGGGAGGAAGCGCATGCTTTCTGATTGGCTCCAAGGCTTGACGGGGGAGGGGCAGACCCTGGAGAGCGAGGGCAGGACGTGATGGACCCCCTACCCCAGGCCAGTGTCTTCCCCCTTTGTGTGGAAGGACAGACCTTGTGAGCTTGTCTTTGCAGCTGAGCAAATATTTCTGCTTCCCCTTCGCAGGCTGGAGCCAGCCTCTTTTCCAGCCAGCTCCGCGGGCCTTCAGAGCAGCGGCCTTGAGCTGTGAGGCGGAGGTCATCCTGGCCACCCTGACCAGATGGGACCATGGCGGAGGCTGCCTGGTGCAGGTCAGAGGGCTCCACAGACACCCCATCTCCCTCTTCCGGGCCTCATCACCTGGATGATAGCTATGGGCTCCCGGCTCTCCCCTTGTGCCCATTCTCCCTGGAATAGCTGAGCGTTCTTTCTACCACTTAAAGCCAACCATGTCACTCCCCTGCTCAAACCGTTCCATGGGCCCCAGCTGTCCTCAGGATAAATTTAACTCTTCAAGGTGCTACATGACCAGGCCCTGCAATGCTCCCAGGCCTGAACCCCAGAAGCTTCCCCCATAGGCTCCCATCTGACCTTCCAGGCCTGCTGAACGATATGTGGGTCCCCACACCCCACACACAACCCAAAACTTCCATGCTCACTTTGCCTGAACTGCCCTTCCACCTAGAGCACTCTTATACGTCCTTCAGGAACCGATTCAAACCCCACCTCCTCTGAGAAGCCTCCCCAGGTTCCCTCCACAGGAGGTGCTTCCCCAGCTCTGTGCCTCATGGAAGCAGACATTTCTTGAGGACTCACTGGTGGCCAGACCTGTGCTCAGTGATTCGCATTGAGGAGCTTCCTAAGATTTTTCCACTTTTATCCGCTTTTTATTTTCATCCCCATTTCCCAAAGGAAGAAACAGGCAGAGAGGCTAAGCAGTTTATTTCAAGACACACAACCAGGAAGCAACAAAGCCAGGACAGGGACTGTCTGTCTGACTTCAGAATTAGCGCTCTTTGTTGTATACCTGTGTATGTGTTGAAACAAAGTAATTCACGCAAATGGTAACAAATATGTTAGTAGCAAAGAGGAAAGAAGGAAAAGAAAGTCTCTCCCTCTTAGCGCACCCCAGCTACATTATCCAGAAAATTTTTTTTGAAGTTTTGAGAGTCCAGATTTTGGATGGTTAAGAGTTGGTTACAGCCTCTGGGGGTCAGACATCCTAGGATTTAGATTCAATATCCATCCTTTACAGTCACTTAACATTTCTGTGCCTCAGTCTCCTCCTCCATGAAATGAGGGTGATGATAATGGTGTCTGCCTTATAAGACTGTTTAAGGATTCAGTGAATCCCTGTACATTTAGAACAACACCTGGTATGTGAAGAACACTCAGTGGGGCTGATTATCATTATTTCTTGTCTTAGTTCTTCTGGTCATTCAGTTCAGTTCAGTTCAGTCGCTCAGTCGTGTCCGACTCCACAACCCCATGAATCACAGCACACCAGGCCTCCCTGTCCATCACCAACTCTTGGAGTTTAACCAATCTCACGTTCATCGAGTCGGTAATGCCATACAGCCATCTCATCCTCGGT
>SJYX01023883.1:34292-51238 GCA_006410675.1 Oreotragus oreotragus | reverse complement strand
TGGTCATGTATGGATGTGAGAGTTGGACTGTGAAGAAGGCTGAGCGCCGAAGAATTGATGCTTTTGAACTATGGTGTTGGAGAAGACTCTTGAGAGTCCCTTGAACTGCAAGGAGAACCAACCAGTCCATTCTGAAGGAGATCAGCCCTGGGATTTCTTTGGAAGGAATGATGCTAAAGCTGAAACTCCAGTACTTTGGCCACCTCATGAGAAGAGTTGACTCATTGGAAAAGACTCTGATACTGGGAGGGATTGGGGGCAGGAGGAGAAGGGGACGACCGAGGATGAGATGGCTGGATGGCATCTCTGACTCGATGGACGTGAGTCTGAGTGAACTCCGGGAGATGATGGTGATGGACAGGGAGACCTGGTGTGCTGCAATTCATGGGGTCGTGAAGAATCAGACACGACTGAGTGACTGAACTGAACTGAACTGATGGAATCTAGGGAAAAACTGTTCTGATGAGCCTATCTGCAAGGCAAGAATAGAAATGCAGATGTTGAGAATGGACTTGTGGCTACAGAGAGGGAAGGAGAGGGTGGGATGAAATGAGAGAGTAGCATTGACATATATACGCTACCGTGTATAAAGCAGATGCTAGCAGGGGGCTGCATCACACAGGGAACTCAGCTTGGTGCTCTATGGTGACATAAAGGGGTGAGATGGGGGTGGGAGGGAGGCTTTAGAGGGAAGAGATGTACGTATGCATATAGCTGATTCAAGTTGTGTAACAGCAGAAACTAACGCCACATTGTAAAGCAATTATAATCCAATTAAAAATAAATAAATGGACTTCTTTGGTGCTCCAGTGGTTAAGAATCCACCTTGAAATGCAGGGGACGTGGGTTTGATCTCTGGTTGGGGAACTAAGATCCCTCTTGCCATGGAGCACCTCCGCCCACCTGCTGCCACTACGAAGCCTGTGTGCCACAACTAGAGAATCCGTGTGCCCCAAAGAAGGATCCCACATGATGCAGTGAAGATCCATGTGCCACAGCTAAGACCCAACACAGTCGAATAAGCTAATAATACTAAATAAATAAGTCATTAAAAATAAAAGTATGTTGTGATTATTATTAGATCCTATAAAAAAAAAAGTGAAACCTTCTCTTAGAAAGTCCCATCTTTCCACCCTTCTTCAGGATGCTTGACAGTTACATCGTATTCTTTCTCCTGTTCAGGTCCACAGTTGCACTCCATGCCACCGTCCTTGGCAGAGATGCATTTGCACGTCAGATTTCTGCTCCACGTGCCCCAAGTGGGGCATCTTTATATCTCAGCACCTCACACCAAACTCAGAACAAGCTGAGAGGTCACCTCTGCTTCCCAAAGGTGTAATGAATTCAGACAGGAGAACAAAAGTCCAGCAAGGGACAGCAGTTGGGATAAGGACAAGATGCTCAGATTTCCAGAACTTTTCACTCAATTCATGGAACAAATTAGGTTGTGGCCTCCTAAAATTTCAGTGATGCCCTAAAGTTTCAGCGATGCCCTAAAGTTTCAGCGATGCCCTAAAGTTTCAGCGATGTCCACCTCAATTCAGGTGGACATGCTTGCTTGCTTGCTAAGTCACTTCAGTCGTGTCCGACTCTGTGTGACCCCATAGACGGCAGCCCACCAGGCTCCCCCATCCCTGGGATTCTCCAGGCAAGAATACTGGAGTGGGTTGCCATTTCCTTCTCCAATGCATGAAAGAAAAAGTGAAAGTGAAGTCGCTCAGTCTGTCCGACTGTTAGCGACCCCATGGACTGCAGCCCACCAGGCTACTCCGTCCATTGGATTTTCCAGGCAAGAGTACTGGGGTGGGGTGCCATTGCCTTCCCCGCAGGTGGACATAGGCACGAACTTTTCTAACCCACCACCAGGAACCCCTCCCTGGCCACAGTTTCTGGCCAGAGAGAGGGAAAAGGTGAGTTTTGAGGAAAACAGAGACTCTCTCCATCAGCGCGGAGCTGCTGTCCAAATCTGCCCTCACCAAGACCAAACTTGGGAGAGGGGACCTCACCAGGCAGGGGTTGGTGAGAGTCCTTCTCTCCTCCAAGGTTTAGGGGGAGGTTCCTGACATGGGGGCAGGAAGCAGAGCACTGAGGGCCGAAGAGAAGCTGGATCCAAGGAAGCTGCCTGAACACCTGCACGAAAGGGCCTTCTTGCAGAAAAAAGCCCAGAACCCGGCTGCCCAGAGTGCTCAACCCCACAGCAGGGCAGCTGCCACCTGCTATTGCACATGGTCAGACGGCTGGATGCCCCGAAGTGGCTCAGAAACACGAGCCTCAGCGAGGAAGGGCTCCTCACACAATCCAGAGCAGAATGTGAGATCGGGAAAGTTCCAAGGAGGAGAACCGTGCTGGAGAGAGACTCTAGAACCAGGCAAGTGTAGGGGATCATGCCCAGGTGAGTACAGGGTGCAGATATTTTCAACCATTCCTCGAGCATCAAAAAGGGCCTCTGTTTTCCTTGCAGAATATTGCATTGGCATATGAAAAGTGGGGAGCAAGAGTAACCCGTGTGTTATGAAAGATCTAGTCACCACAGGCCAGCGCTCCACCACGCATTTTGTAGCACACACTCCTTCAGTCCTCATGGCCACTCTCTGAAGTACCATCATTTCTATTTCACAGATGGGGAAACAGGCTTAGAAGAATTACACGACTTGTCAAAGGCTGCCCAGCTCACAAGTCCTGGGGATAAGGCTCAAACCCAGGCAGCACTGTTCCACAGCCCATGCTTCTCACATGTCACCCCCAGGTAGAGCACAAACAGTCAGACAGAGCAACAACCACAAAATAAAGCCACTCTGGTTGAAACGGGCGGAGCGGAGAGCGAAGGTGGACCCACGCGCCCTGCTGCCCTCCGGCCGTCCCCTTGAGGCTCCGCTACCAAGCACCAAACTCTCTCAGGTACAGCTTGAGAACCGTTCAGGCAGTTTGGTAGCATTCTCACAGGCCTGGTCATAACCCGTTCTTCTCAGATGAGTCTTGTGGCCTGGTTGGTCCTTCCCAAGGCACTCTGAAGGCTGCCAGGATTCAGGCGCCGAGGTCACCAAGGCCACCAGGAAGCAGGAGGGCGCCAGGTGCCAGGAAAAGCCCCCAGGCTCTGGAGACAGGCTGGAAGGGCAGTCCCACCAGTGCCCAGAATTAGCCAGCCTCTAGCACGTCAGGCTGACAGAAGCAGAGGGGAAACGGGAAGGAGGACAGGTCACTCTGAGCCAACGGGAGGTTGGAGACGTGGGCTCGGGAGTGGCAGGCCCCTGGGCAGCTCAGAAAGGCTGGGGACTTGCCAGCTATGGGCATCACTGTTCCCAAGGCCCCCAGCTCAGCTGTGCAGGACGGTGCTCCCAGGATAGCCACAGGTGAACTAAATGAGCGCCTGCTCGCAGGCAATGGCTGCTCAGGACGTGATACAAAAGAAAGGAAAGGCCACACCTGCGGCTGGCTGGCTTGGAACCATTGCTCGAGGCTCACAGACTCAGAACACTGTCACCTGGTCAGCTCCGGCTGCGTGCCACATCAGGGAAGGGACAGGATGCTGGTGGCCCCCCTCTATTCTGGGAGAGGGACTTTCTCTCACTGCCACCTTCACCACCAAGATGACACACATTCGCCCCAAGGAATGCAGAGGTCAGACTCTGGCAACCAACCCAACAAATGCCTGCTATCGCTGC
Source organism: Oreotragus oreotragus (assembly GCA_006410675.1). Lineage (NCBI taxonomy): Eukaryota > Metazoa > Chordata > Mammalia > Artiodactyla > Bovidae > Oreotragus > Oreotragus oreotragus. Next base: position 47,576 of record SJYX01023883.1, on the reverse strand, counting down.
CTAATCACACAGGCAGTGATCATCAAACTGACGTTAGAATGTATGTTGAATATAAGACATCCCAAGATGCTGCTAAGTACCTTCCATGTGCTATCCTACCGATTCTTCCTAATAGCTTTATAGTTATTACCCCCATTGTACAGATGAGGAAACTGAAGCTCAGAAGGGGCGGGTCACTTGACTAAGGTCGCGGGGCCAGTGGGTGATGGTAACAAAACTCAGAATGTTGGATCCCGAGGCCGTGTTCTCAACTCCTATGGCATATTGCTTTCTCTTTCACCATGGGGCTGTGTAACTTTCAGCCAGTGACTCAGTCTCTCTGTTCCGAGGATGTCTGTGACGTGCTGAGGAAAGAGCCTGGCACATCGCAGGCTGCTGGCGCGTGGAACCAAGCCCAGCAGCCCCTGATATGCTCCTCTTCTCAGCCCTCTGATGGGATGAACAGAGACCTCAGCACGCACTCCCTGCCTGCCCGCTTGGCGCCTGGGCTCGCTCCCACGGTGAGGGTTTGGGCAAGTCACCCTCCGGCTGGGGCCTCAGTCTCCTCATCTGTCAAAGGAGGGGGTGGCGGAGGCACTCTCCAAAGGCACCCGGGTGCTGACATCCGATTAGAAGCAGTGAAATAGCAGCGCTCAGCTCCGGAAGGCAGTCCATGTGGGTTTCACCGTGTCTTCAGAACCGGCCAAATGAACGCTGTAAATTTCCCCTCCTCCGAGGACTTCTCTCCTTCCACACCCTCCTTCTCGAAGGCTCACACTTTCTCTGCTTTCAGAGTGATGTTTTTCAAGCTTCCCATGCGGGGGCCTCCGCGACAGCAGTGTGCAGAAGCCCAACCCCAGCGGTAATCCCGGGCGGAAAACGAGCGGGAAGAAACGTGCAGGATGGAGGCGCCAAAGAGGAGGCTTCAGTCCTGATTTTCCAGCCGTGCGCTGGGGGTGGAGGCCAAAGACGGGGTCTCCGGGGGGTCCGGCAGGTCCTCTGAGACGGCCTCACTGGGGCTATTCACAGCCCCGGATCCTCGCCGGAACCTGGCAGGCAGGGGGCTGGCACCAGAAGGGATCCTGCTTGTTTGTGGCCCAAACACTGGCTGAGTTGTTAAGGCTGTTCTTCCTTCCACCCCCTCATGCAGCCTCAGACCAAACACCATCTGTCCAGAAGCCTGAACGGGTGTCCAGGACCCAGAATGTGGTCTGTGAGCTGTGGGCCGCCAAATGAGTGCTGGATTTAGAGTTGGGGAGTGGGGTGGAACTGTGGGATTTGGCCAGACGCTGAACAGGACTGCTGTGAAGGGTGGCTCAGACTGTGTACTGAACAAGGGCACCTGGGGTGATAAGGTGAATCCATCGTGTGCTCTGCTTACCAAGCAGTCATCCCCCAGAGGGGTACATGTTTCTAAGACACACAGAAAGGTGCTCTACGAGCTCACAGAGGTCCTGACCCTGAACTTGAGTTTCTGCCAGTGTCATGACCCACCCATTTTTTCCCTGTATTCAGGAATATGGTGAGGACCTTGTCATATAACCTATGTGAATGCAATTAATCATTATTTGCAATGAATTATCATTATTTATTTATATAGAGTCTTTTTTAACATTTGCTTTTCTGCATCAGGTCTTAGTGGTAGCACGTGGAATCTTTGCTGAAAGAAAGATTGTGGGGATCTTTCACGGCAGTGCACAGACTCTCTAGCCTTGGCACACAGGCTCAGTTGCTCCACGGCCGCGTGGGATCTTAGTTTCCCAACCAGGGATCAAACCCATGTCCCCTGCCTTGAAAGGCGGATTCTTAACCACCAGAGAAATCCCTATACAAAGTCTTCTTCAACAAAGGCAAAATAGGAAATATTTTGTGGTTAAATAGGATACATAAAGTAAAGTAAATGTCGCTCAGTCGTGTCCGACTCTTTGCGACCCCATGGACTGTAGCCTACCAGGTTCCTCTGTCCATGGGATTTTCCAGGCAAGAGTACTGGAGTGGGGTTGCCATTTCCTTCTCCAGGAGATCTTCCCAACCCAAGGATCAAACCCAGGTCTCCCGCGTTGTAGGCAGACGCTTTACTGTCTGAGCCACCAGGGAAGTCAAATAGGATACATATATACATGCAATTTTATGCACTGAATGAATGAGGGAAGGCAGAGATGAGGCATCTGCACCAGTCCTTCCCTTCCTGGCCCGAAGCAGATATCACTCGTCAAGGCCATCCGTGATATGCACTGTCCATGTCCTGAGACTCAGGTTCTACCTCGGCACAAAGGAAAGGAGACCGTTGGTTAGTGGAGGGTTGTACCTCACCTGCAACACGATAGGTGATCAATAAATAACTACTATAGTTTGGAGCCAGTGGAGGAGAGCAGGGGCGTTCAGCAGGATCGCACTGTTTTGTGTTACCGTTTTAGCCCTGAGCTTCACGGGGGCCAAAACAAAGAGGTAAACATTCAGGCGTGCACACAAACGTACACACACGCACAATCAGTGTCTACGGTACAAAATGACACCATCTTCTCAGGCTTCATGCAAATCGTCTACACTGAACTCTTAGTGAATTCTTCCCGTGGTTCCTCATGTGGGGCCATGCAGTAGGTCAGATAACATCCTCTGCAACAGCCAGGAATAAGCACAATGTCAGGTTTTGACTGCACACAGAGCAACCCCGGGACATAAAATCCAAGCCCAGCCTCATGACCGCACACGGAAGCCCGTCCCACCCCCAGCCCATGGGAAGAGTGTGGGAGTGAGTGACAGGAGCCCACGCTCCTCCTCACTGTCTGGGGCTGGGCTGTAGACCTGCAAATGGCGCCCAAGCCCTTCTCCAGGTGAAGAGACTGTGGGAGGTCAGGAGGAGCCCCAGCCCGGGGGTACTTCAGATGCCCTCACTGCCTCCCAAGGGGCAAACCTGTGGGTCTCGCTGTTCACCAGCAGACTGGTGGTCCGCTCCAAAGTCCCCGGGCCCCGCCCTTCAAGCCACACCCACCTTCCCCACCGGAGGGCGAGGCTTTGGGCTTGATTGCCCCAGGGAACCCCTTTGCGGACACAGGAACCCAGATCCCATTGTGCTCCTGAGGCTTGGTGGGGGAGCAGACCAGCGGGAAGGGGCCTTCCTGCCCCGGAGCTTGGAGGGACGAAGCATAAGTGGCTTCCCTGGTGGCTCAGCTGGCAAAGATTCCGCCTGCAATGAGGGAGACCTGGGTTCGATCCCTGGGTTGGGAAGATCCCCTGGAGAAGGGAACAGCTATCCACTCCAGTATTCTGGCCTAGAGAATTCCATGGCCTGTAGAGTCCACGGGGTCGCAAAGAGTCAGACATGACTCAGCGAGTTTCGCTCTCACTTTTTTGGGATCAGGCAAACCACAGTTGAAATCCCCACCCTGCTGCTTGCAAGCTGCGTCCTTGGCAAAGTCATGTCACCTCCTCTGAACATTACTCCTCCCACCTGCAAAGCCAGGTGAATACCTGAGCCCTTCATGGCGTTGTCGGGAGGCCTGAAACCAAAAGCTTCACCCAGCTAGTGGTTTGTCGTTCACACCACTGTCACTGCCAAGGGGAGCTAACTCCTGGAAGCTGGGCAGAGCTCTGGAGGTGGGCAGGTCTGAGTCTGGATCCTGGCTCTGATGTGACTGGCTAGTAACTTTCTGAGCCTGCTTCGTCATCCTTTAAGTGGGAGGCGGGACGATGCTAAAGACCCGCATCCCATGAGGGTACGGTCCTGATTTGGCCCTGCAGACTCTGGGAAGCCCAGGGGAGCCTGAACCTCATCTGAGGGAAAGCTTGGGGCCTGAGAAGGCTGCAGGGCTCACCACCCGCTCTGCTCCAGGGCCTGAGCCCCGGGAATGTGGAGGAGGGAGGTCCAGGGAGGGGGCCCTGGAGCCGGGAGGAATAGCCTTGGCGGGCGGGCAGCAGCGGTGACCCCGGCGGGAGGGAGAGCTTGGCTCCAGGCTCATCACTCAGCGAGCTGTCTCCCCCAGGCCCGGAACCCCAGCGGCCTGGCCTCCCCACTTCCTGCGTGCTGGGTCAATATTGTGACTTCCCCCGTGCCGCCCGCCTGGGACGGCCTGGTCCTGCGCGCCGCCCAGGGTCACGGGGCTGGGGGGAGACAGGGCTACGGAGAGGTCACACGCTGCCTGGAAGATGACTCAGGACCTGAAGGCGGCAGGCGGAGCGGCTGAGAGCCAGGAGCCCCGGCGCAGCCTCACCACCGGCATCCACGGGGATGTGGGCCGGCGCTGCAGCCGCCGGAGACCCAGGAACCAACCCAAGTGGGAACTGGGACGACCCCTGATCCAGACCTGTGCCTGGCCTCCTCCCGTAATAGACGGAGGAGTCCACTGAGGCCTGCAGAGGGGTGGGGCCTCACAGCCAAGGTCACGCCGTGTTTGGGGCTGAACTAGGACCTGAAGATCGTCTCTGAACTTCAAATTCAGATTCAGCCATGTGTCCTGGACTCCCTTCCCAGGTCCGTCTACCTCCTGTCCTTCTCATCAGCATTCGGGGCGTCTTTCCTCCCGCACCTCTGAGGAGCAGAGAGGGAGAACAAGACCCATCCCGACACGAGGATGTTGGTGCGAGACTTCCCCAGTGGTGAGAGGTCGTAAGAGGGTGCTGTGCGCGACCCCCACACCTGCTTAGGGCTTCCCTGGTGGGTCACAAGGTCATCTGTCCGCAATGTGGGAGACCCAAGTTCAGTTCCTGGGTTGGGAAGACTCCCCCACTCTCACCTCCCGCCGGAGAAGGGACTGGTGACCCACTCCAGTATCCTGGCCTGGAGAATCCCATGGACAGAGGAGCCTGGCAGCCTACAGCCCGAGGGGTCTCGAGAGTCGGACACGACCGAGCAAGGAACACTTCCACTTTGGCACACGGGTGGTTCTGGAGATGGCGGTCAGAGGCGCCTACTCTGGGAACCGGGGCTCTGTGGCCTCGCTTCCACCTGTGACCTCGTCCTGCCAAGACGCAGTGTGGACGGCACCTCCTTCCCCAACCCCTCACCATCCTCCCACCAAGCAAGCTGCTCCCTGACCACCACCTCCCGCAGCCCACACCCCCCACCCCAGCACAAGGGAAATTCCTGCAGGAAGGGGCCGGGGCTGTTCACCCAGCCTGGTGCCGTGGACGTTCTTGGTGCTTAGGTGGCACCAGCTGAGAGACGAACGGATGGTTTCATGCCCATATTCCCAAGCCAGGTGACCTCCACGGGACAGAAGCTCCACTCTTCTCAGTATCACCGCTCCTGGGACATCTTATTCTTCACCTGGTTACCTCCCACTCTTCCTTTAGCTCCCCACTTAGCTATTGCTTCCTCCTGGAAGCCCTCCCAGATCACCCAGCCAAAACTACATTACCTGACCCCTTCCTGAGTACTCTAGTCTCCCCTACAGATGCTCTCAACCCAGGGAAATATAAGGGCTCATTTAATGCTGTTCCCTTCTAGGCTGAACTAGGACTTGAGAAAAGAAACACTTGTCTCATCATTGTACCTCTAACTCAGCACTTGGTAGAGTTGATACATGATAATGAATGAGTGAGTGAGTGAATGGATTCCTCACGGAAGCTGACCCACATGTGGACTCAGTAAATATTGCAGACGGTGATGGTGGTGATGGTAGTGGTGGCTGAGGTGGGTATCGCTTGCTCTTTTCTGCCCAGCAGCCCCCATATCACATCCTTTGTGCCATATCAGCCACCCCATCTCCCCTGGGGAGTTTCCCTTCTTCCAACATGACTTCATCAATGGCTAAAACCACACAACCCCGACTTGGTCAATGACTGTACCCCGATTCCCTGACGGCACTGATTGGTCCAAGAGTGGACACATGACCCAAACAAGGCCAGTCCAAGTCTTTCCTTGGGGCTGACACAGATCCCGGAGGAGACAGCTCTCTTGCTTTGGGTCGGGGTTGCCAAATGTGGCAGCTGCTGGTCAAGTACGTAGAAAGGAGAAAGAAGGAAAGTGAGGTCGCTCAGTCGTGTCCCACCTTTGTGACCCCATGGACTGCGGCCTACCAGGCTCCTCCGTCCATGGGATTTTCCAGGCAAGAACACCGGAGTGAGGTGCCATTTCCTTCTCCGGGGGATCTTCCCGATCCAGGGATCAAACCCGGGTCTCCCGCATAGCAGGCAAACACTTTGCCATCTGAGCCACCGGGGAAGCCCCTTAGAAAGGAGAGGATGAGGCCAACTCTGAAGGGAAGCAGAGGCAAGCAGAAGCAAGTGACAGACAAAGAGAGTCCGGGTACCCTGAGGCCTGGTTCCGGACCCCCGCCCACTTCCCGGGCCATCAGCTTCCCTTTCCGCTCCAGCTGGTGTGATACGGGGCACTCTCACTTGTAATGGAAAGAATTTCAAATCACATTAAACCAAGGAGAAACAGTGAGAGGAACAGGGTGGGTCCGAGTGGAGACGCGCTGAGCAATAATTGGGCTGTTGACTCAGAGGCGAAGGGCTCTCCTGCTGGGGCAGGACAGAGAGGCCCACTGGCCCCACTGCAGGGAAGGACGAGGGCAAGCAAAGAGAAGGATTTGGGGTGGGTGTGCTGCCCTTTCACTGCAAATGACAGAAATCCAGTTTATACTGCCTGTGTAAGCAGGAAGGAGAGTTCATTAGTTCATGTAACTAAAATGTCCACAGGTCTCTTGCTTCAGGTGTGGCTGGATCCAGGTGCCCAGCTGCTGCTGGCAGGAATCTGTCTCTCTTCAAACGATGGCGGCTGTAGGCTTCCATTCTTACGGCAATCTCAGCTGAAAGAGTGCACCTCTCTCCTCAGCGTTGCAGCAGAAATCCCAGAACTTAATCAGACTGGCCTTGTTTCAGTCTCATGTCCCACACCCCTAAGAAAATCCTCAGACGAGGCAAATGTGGAGTTCGCAGCAGCCAGATATCCACCCCAGGTAAACCCCTCCCAAACCAGTGACCCTAACGTGGAGGGGGAGAGGCTCTCAGAGGTGCTGGCGGCGGGGAGTGGGAGTCTGTGCTGGGCAGGCAGATCTTCGGCTGGAAACCGTTCCCCACAGGAAGAAAGGCCTGAGGGAGAGGAGAGGAACGCTGGGGGGAAGCCAGCGCCCCCCTTGGCTGGGTTGGCCTTTGGAGGAGGTAGGGGGGGAACACCCCTCCCCCCGAAGGCGAGAGGATGGATGGGAGGACCCCTCGGTTACTCCCAGCCCTGGACGTCTCCGTCCGCTTTGCAGCCGTGACGCCAATTGTCTGCAGCCAGACACATTCCTGGACTTGGCTGGAAGGGTGGAGATGAGAGTCAGGCATCTACGAGCACCTCTGATTCCCACATCTGTCTGTGACTCCTCATGCGGGAGGGGGCCATGCTGTGCGTGCTTGGAGACGATCACAGCCCAAACTGCCCAGGGCTCCTGGGTTTGGCAGTTTTCGAGAGAGAGAAAGAGAGAGAGCCAGTGAGTGGCTCCGCAGTGGTCAGAAGAAGCCAGGACTCTGGGGGTGGTTCCTAGGCCCCCCTCAGAGATGGGGGAGCTGTAGATGGGAGGCTCAGAAACCCCCTGTCCCCTGCCCAGGGAGCGGCTCAGCTGTCCCTTTAAAGCTGCCAGTGTCCCCTTACATCACTGTAACGACCCTGCCTCCCCCTCACATCATACGGTCCCCCAGCCTGGCTTCCTGTGGCCAGGGATACCCCTGTAACTCTCTGCTGCCCCTTCTCAACTGTCTGCACAGCCGAGAACGGACGCATCATCAAGAGAGCTACGCATCCCTCATGGCAGAGACTCGGTGTTTCCTCAACTGTACAAGGGGGGCAGACCTTCCCTGCCAACCTCTCGGGGATGCTAAGTTGATCAAATGGACTGGAGCCATGACAAGTCTTTGGAAACAATAAAACATCGAACCATGGTGCAGTGTGCTGACCCGACCCCCCTCAGGGAGTGGACACCTGGGGGAGATTTGGGATTCCCCAATGCATCCTCTCCTGGAGATGGGGTTTGGGGAAAGAGATGAGTCTGTGCCTGGTCTGGAGGCAGGAAGATGGACAAGAAGATATTTCAAAACCCTTCCATGCCTTCAGTTGTCTGTGATCAGACTAACTTCCCAGAGGACTGGTCCCCCAGCCCCTTGTCATCTCCCCAGCATGTGCTGAGCATATAATAAAAGCTCAGAAAGCGCCTGCCCAGGGAGCTGAAGGTCACGAGGAACGCATCCTCTTACAGCCCTGTCTAGTCCACCAGCTGGTCCCATGGACTCTCCTTCACAATGGCTCTTGGATCTAGGCACTTCTCACCATGTCCATGGCTGCTGGCTGGACCAAGCCACCCTTCCTCCTTGGATGACTGTCCAGCCTCCTCTGTCTGCCTGCATTTATCCCCACTGCTCTAACATCCTTACTCCTCAGAGCAGCCAGAATGATTCAACAAAGTAAATTATATATATATATTTATACATATATATATATATATATATATATAATCATTATAGTAATCCCTTTCAGGGGCTTTTCATTACTCTTAGAAAAATATCCAAATTCTTGACCAAGGAGAAAAGATGATCTTACATTTTGGATTTTTTTCAATTGTGGTAAAATACACATAACATAATCTCAGACGGTAAAGAATCTGGTCAGAGAAGGCAATGGCAACCCACTCCAGTACTCTTGCCTGGAAAATCCCATGGATGGAGGAGCCTGGTGGGCTGCAGTCCGTGGGGTCGCTAAGAGTCAGACACGCTCGAGCGACTTCACTTTCACTTTTCACTTTCATGCATAGGAAAAGGAAATGGCAACCCACTCCAGTGTTCTTGCCTGGAAAATCCCAGGGATGGGGGAGCCTGGTGGGCTGCCGTCTATGGGGTTGCACAGAGTCGGACACGACTGAAGCGACTTAACAGCAGCAGCAGGGAGGGTACATAAAAAGAAACAATAGCAAATGGGATCATCATACCACTTTAATAAAGATACCCCAGGAAGCTATCTTAGAATAAATGGCTCAGGCTTAGGAGATCCAGGCATGGCTTTGGGACTCACCAAACTGCCCTGGGTCTAACTGACTGACTGCAGGAGGCTGGGCATGGAACTGACTGCCAATGAAGTTTTAAGGCATCACAACATACCTACAAGTATGAACAAGCTTGAAGAACGCTGAGTTTTGACTATTAGATTAGCACCCTCTCCTTTGGATGGGTGGATAGGGACAAGAAGTGAGAGGCAGTGGCATACTTTCCATTTATGTGTGGGAGAATAGTAGGAAATGAATTCTACAAATTGACATGTTGACAGATCCAGTTAATAAATGTGCTCTCTACTAAAAAAAAAAAAATCTGCCTGCAATGCAGGAAACCCAGTTTCAACCCCTGGATCGGGAAGATCCCCTGGAGAAGGGAATGGCTACCCATTTCAGTATTCCTGCCTGGAGAATTCCAGGGACAGAGGAGCCTGGTGGGCTGCCGTCCATGGGGTCACAAACAGCTGGACACCACTTAGTGACTTAGCACCAACAACGCTGATAAGTATGAGGTGGGAGTCTGTCTAGTCGGTGGAAGAAATATCAGTGTTACGTGGGACTCTTGTGTTACCGAACAGTTATCATCCCTNTATTCCTGCCTGGAGAATTCCAGGGACAGAGGAGCCTGGTGGGCTGCCGTCCATGGGGTCACAAACAGCTGGACACCACTTAGTGACTTAGCACCAACAACGCTGATAAGTATGAGGTGGGAGTCTGTCTAGTCGGTGGAAGAAATATCAGTGTTACGTGGGACTCTTGTGTTACCGAACAGTTATCATCCCTCCTGGTACTAAATGCCAGTGACATGGCCCCCAATCCTGTGACAACCAAAAATATACTCCCTGGGGCAGAAGGTAGCCCCCAGCTGAGAATCCTCAGCCCTGCTCAACCTCCCAGCCTCATCTCACACTCACACCCCCTTGCCCACCACCCCAGTCACTGTGGCCTCCCTTCTGCTCCTCAGTCCTGCCAACCTCGGGCTCGCCCCAGGGCCTTTTCACCTGCCACACGCTTCACACGCTCTCCTTACCCATCCTCACATGAAGAACCTCTTCCTCCAGGCCTCAGTCAACACTCACTGAATGAGTGCATGGCCGGTTTGCATGCAACGTTAGAACTGGAAGTGAGATCACTCACTCTTGTCACCATCCCATGCCCAGAGGGGAAAACGCGAGGCCCCAGAAATGGACCAAGTGGAACGGTCTTGATCGAGGTCACAGGAGGCCCAAGCCGGGGTCAGTCTCTGGTTTGGTGATCTCAGCCTGGTGTTCTCTCCCCTCCCTGCCTCAGCTGGAGAACTTCTGTACTGAGGTTCGGGCCCATGCAGAGACGATCACGGATGCTTGGTCTGCTTCAGGGCCAGCACGTCATCTCCAGCCAATGGGGTTTGTCTTCTGTGTGCTTTGTTCTTTCTTTGGCCACCAGATGACAAGTTAGCTTGTTTGGAGGCTGGGTAGTGTGAAAACCCAGTGTCTTTACACAGCAGGACCACTGCTCGAGGGCCTTGGAGAAATGAGGCTGCCTGCAGACCTGCTGATACTTTCAGGCCCAACTCACAAAGCTGATGGCAAGACAGCTGCAGATTGGTCCTCCATGCAGATTTACCCCTTCTGTCTGTCTATCATCTGTCTATCGATGGGGAAAGAGTGGAGACAGTGTCAGACTTTGTTTTTTTGGGCTCCAAAATCACTGCAGATGGTGACTGCAGCCATGAAATTAGAAGACGCTTACTCCTTGGAAGAAAAGTTATGACCAACCTGGATAGTATATTCAAAAGCAGAGACATTACTTTGCCGACTAAGGTCCACCTAGTCAAGGCTATGGTTTTTCCTGTGGTCATGTATAGATGTGAGAGTTGGACTGTGAAGAAAGCTGAGCGCCGAAGAATTGATGCTTTTGAACTGTGGTGTTGGAGAAGACTCTTGAGAGTCCCTTGGACTGCAAGGAGATCCAACCAGTCCTTTCTGAAGGAGATCGGCCCTGGGATTTCTTTGGAAGGAATGATGCTAAAGCTGAAACTCCAGTACTTTGGCCACCTCATGTGAAGAGTTGANGATGTGAAAGTTGGACTGTGAAGAAAGCTGAGCGCCGAAGAATTGATGCTTTTGAACTGTGGTGTTGGAGAAGACTCTTGAGAGTCCCTTGGACTGCAAGGAGATCCAACCAGTCCTTTCTGAAGGAGATCGGCCCTGGGATTTCTTTGGAAGGAATGATGCTAAAGCTGAAACTCCAGTACTTTGGCCACCTCATGTGAAGAGTTGACTCACTGGAAAAGACTCTGATGCTGGGAGGGATTGGGGGCAGGAGGAGAAGGGGACGACCGAGGATGAGATGGCTAGATGGCATCATGGACTCGATGGATGTGAGTCTGAGTGAACTCCGGGAGGTGGTGATGTACAGGGAGGCCTGGCGTGCTGCGATTCATGGGGTCGCGAAGAGTCGGACACGACTGCGCGGCTGAGCTGAGCTGAGCGTCTTGTCAACCCTGACGGAGTCTACCTGAACTTGGCCACACGAGCTGTCCAGTGGCTGTGCCTCCTTCTCTTGAGAAAGGCCAGGGCTGCCCACACGTGCTCTCGCTTAGCTCTGCTCCAACTCCAATCTGCTGAATAAGCCTTTGGCCTCCTTGGCAGATGGAGCCCTCAGTCAGCATAACACTGACGTGGGCTGGAAGGTATTTCTCCAGCTCAGTGTAGAGTCAGGCTGACCTGGGTTCAAATCCCAGCTCAGTCCCTTGGGAGTCAGATCCAGGTTGCCATCCCCCGAGTCAGGGGTTTCTTTATCTGCAGGGTGGGGCTGTTTCAGGGGTTTTGGGAGGACTGTATGAGATAATAAGGCATGCAGCTGACGGTTTGCTTAGTCACCACTCCCGGTCAGCAGTTGGAAAGACTGCAGAACCCTCTCCTCATTCTCAAGTCTTGCCCAAGCTTCCCTGCAAAGTTCCTCCCGCTTCCATTTCCACAAGACTGGACAAGACTAAGTGGCCAGTGAGTCAGGGGGATAAAGAAATAAAAATAAAATAGATCTGATAATTTATTATCATATATTGTTAAAAAGACCCTGATGCTGGGAAAGATTGAAGGCAAGAGGAGAAGAGGGTGGCAGAGGATGAGATGGTTGGATGGAGTCACCAACTCAATGGACATGAACTTGGGCAAACTCCGAGAGAGAGTGAAGGAAGGGAGGCCTGGGGTACTGCAGTCCATGGGGTCACAGAGGGTAGGACGCGATTTAGAGACTGAACGACAGCAAAAAGTGGTCACGCTGGTCATGACTGCAGACCCATTTCTGGCACACCAGGACTCACTAGGTACTATCCTGAGCCTCAACAGGTGAGAACAGAGGGAATACCCACAGCCACCCTGGAGGCTGGTACCATTTTATTCCCATTTTACAGATGAAGAAACTGAGGCAAAGAAAGGCTAACCAGATTGTCCAGGTTCTCATGGTTAAAAGGTGGCTGGGCCAGGCAGCCTGGAGACAAAGAGCATGGGTGGTCAAAGGCCATGAGATGTGGCTCGGAGGAGGCAGGGGCGAGGGGGACTGTCCCACCCAGGCTGCAGGGTCAGACGGGCTTTGCCGCCAGAGTCCGAAGCAGTGGCTGATGAAGGAGAAGCCCTCTGCTCCAGTGTCACTTCTCAGAGAGGACCCCAGCTGACCTGAAACAGCAGTTCCTGCCCCCAGCCTCCCTTTGCCCAGCTTTATTCTCATAGTGGTGGCCCAGGGGTAAGGAATCAGCTTGCCAGTACAGGAGACACGAGTTCGATCCCTGGGTCGGGAAGATCCCCTGCAGAAGGAAATGGCAATCCACTTCAGAATGCTTGCCTGGAAAAATCTCCAGAACAGAGGAGCCTGGGGGGCTACAGTCCATGGGGTTGAAAAAGAGTCAGACATGGTGAGTGACTGAACGGCAGCTCTTCTCGTAGCACAGAGCATACCTGCAAAGATTCATGGGCTCAGAGAAGTGGATCGAGGCCAGCCGGGAAGGGCCCAGTAAGCTGGGATGAAGTGTTGGGACTTCATCCTTGAGTCCCTAGAAGAGAGGGGAAGACAATTGTGTAGGCAGCCTCCACAACACATACACACAGCTTACCTCCCACACGAGGACTTTGAAAGTTATCTAAAAGGGCAGCCTTCAGTCTACCTGGGCAGGGAGTACAGGGTCCAATCCTCTGGGCCAGGCTGTGGCTGGGCCTTAGGGACAGAAAGACGAAAGCAACGGGAGCCTGCCCTTGGGTGCCCACAGTCCTCCGGGGGGTGCCCACAGTGCTCCCTGGGGGTGCCCACCGTCTTCCCTGGGGTCCCCACAGTCCTCCCTGGGGTGCCCACAGTCCTCCCT